>ML399987.1:331749-426523 GCA_005239525.1 Nicotiana knightiana | reverse complement strand
GGTCGCCGGAGGCCGATCTACTTAGTGGTGGTGTTGGTTTTTGCACAACACTGATAAAAAGTGGCTTTTTTACTGCGGCAGAACTGTGTTTGCCGGAAAAAGACTTTCGGTTGATTGATTTCTCTTCCCGGAGTCGCTGGAATTGATGCACAGCGATAAATCTCTCATGATAGCTTTGATACCATGTGAGAAAGCACGAGAGAAAATAATATGTTATATCTTCTTTATACAATGATACAATGAACCCTATATATAGATAATACATGTCCTACTCCTAATACATATAGGATTAAGGTTAAGGTTTTCACTCCTAATTGGCTACTATAAACTAACAGCTGCTATACCCACAAAGATGTGAAAACAATGTTATATAGCTGCACAAAAAAGCTACAATTATTATAAATTAAAAAATTTAAATATTACCATGATTCTTGGCTCTCCATTATTTTTCAGCAGAAATGGCCTTCAAAGACATTAATTCCTTGGTAGAGACGCTCAAGATATTGTCGACCCATCCTTCAATATCCTCGATCACAGCAAATTTCACCATTATGATTGCTTTTAAAGGAATGCATGATCTAAGCATAGAAAATTGTGAGAAAAATCAATCTGCTAAAAATATACTTATAGTTGGTACTCATAACTTCAAAGAAAAAAATTATTTTTCGGATGGATTTACTCCCCAGTAGACACTACGACAAACCTCTTATACCATCCTTGATCGTATTTATCATCCGTGCTAGAGATGGTGGCTCAACTGACTCGAGCGACCATGATGAACAGACCATCCCTGTAGAGCTTGGGGGATAGAGATGCAGTAAATGATGAAAGGTGAAATTTTTTTCAGCCATAGAAGCAAGGTGGTGCAGACACAAAACAAGTTTCTAGACTTGAGGCCACACCTGGGCCAAACAGATGTTATATCTTCTACATATGTTCTTAATGACTATATCGCTCGGAGGCTCAAGCCTGAAAGTGAAAACACAGACACACACACACAGACACACACACACACGAAGGAGAAATATGTACGGTGACAATGGTGTAAATTGTATGTTCTCGTCCCACCTACAATCCTCCCAGATAATGGGAAGGTGTTTTGATTGTATCAAAGAAGTGTACTTACCCACGAAGCTGTTCTTATCATTGAATTGTTTCTTGGTCTTACTACTAGACTTTCAGTCCATTGACAAATTCAGCTCCTTTGGAATATAATCAGACGTAGGTCATTCTAGACTAGGGTCTCGGTAAAACCCCTTACCTCTAGAATAAGACTTGTTGGCAGAGGCTCTTCCCACTGTCACTAATGCTGTCATATTCATTTCTTCAATTTCATCGGAAGGACCATCAGAAGCCGCATCTAAGTTGCATCAAAGCTTGTAGATAGTATTCACCGGATTGGAGGAATCAAATATGATTAGAAAAAGACGAAATTGGCACGAACTTTCGAGGTGAAGTCTCATAGAGCATAAACTTGAGAAGAAATTTAGGAAATTTTATCAAAATCTCTACAAGAAGTTGAAGTAAGCAAAGAAGAAGAAAGGTGAGGGAATTTTGTATTTATACACGCAGAAGTTATCATTGCCTTGAGAACCGATGATGATGTCACCCCATACGGTCTAGCCACGTGTCCTAGAAATTAAATTTATAAGACATTTCTCCTTTGAGATTAAAAAATAATGGTATTGGTTATGCCCTATTTCCTGCTAAAAGTCTCCATTTCCTAGACAGGCCCCGAGAACTGCCCGGATAGAGGAAAAACTATTTGTATTGGTCATAAACGTACCTGAATAAAGACACTTTGATCACACTGAAGGAGCTCATAATCAACCCCTGAGTCAATTAGGTCCATCCTAGCTGAATACTAAAGAACTCTCAACCATCTGAGAATTTAGTTCCAAATCTGTTCTACCATTACCGTATTAAAAGGTTATAGGCAACTTATATGGAAGGTCCAAGATGCCAAGACCATCACCATTCCAGGATTCGGAGACTCTGACATATATGGGATTCAGACTTATAACGTCGAACAACCATTACTACACTCTCGAAACATACCGAGTATGTGCGAAGTTCAATTGTGGTTAGGGTTAGATTATCCTGTAAATATTCATCCTTTTTCACCATGGTAACACATGATAATGATAGAAACTCTAGCAGATTATCTACTTATTTGGCAGTAAATACTATTGTTGGCTAGATATTTACTCAGATTATTCAATATTAATTATTCTCTTTTCCTCTCACGTTGTCACTATTATTCAATTACTTATTTTTCCATTTGTATTGCATTACTCACATCATTCTTATACTATTAAAGGATCAAGTTACTTGGATTTAATCATATACCTTGTGGCCATAATCCTTTGAATTAAATTACTTGGCGTAATAATCAAATTGTAGGTTAAACCCTAACCATTAGACAATAATTCTAGTTCCATACTTCTCATGTATTGAAGTTTAAAGGGACATCTATGCAAATATGCTATTTAGTGTAGTTGTTTAACTTTTGACATCACTTAAATAAGTTGAGAAAAATATAACCTCCGACCCAAATGTTGGAGTACCATTTCTGGTGGATCACTGGAATACTGGCATTGCCACAACTCCTGGCGGATCACAAGAAGTTTGGTATAAAAATAACATGGCGGATCATTAGGAATGTCTTGTGCATGCTCTTGCCACGACTCTTGGTGGATCACCAAGAGTTTAGTAGGAAAATCTCCTAAGGATCACTAGAAGTTTCTGCTGGATGGATTTGTCATAAGTCCAACACATTACCAACATTTTAATAAAAATTATATCATATCTTTGGAATAAGTTATTCAAAATTCATGGCGAATCATCACTAGAAGCTTTTGTTAGAATTTTACCGACATGTTTTTCCTTCAAACATCATCCAAATTGGTCAAAATTAATTCCAATTTGATATTAAACATTCTGTATCAATCCCAATAATTCTAAATGATTATATTCAATACAAACCTTAAAAATTAAGAGACAAAGTTTGTCTTCTTGAATAAAAACCTTTAAGCTCAAATTAATAATGGTGATCTTCAATATTCTTCAACCAAACCATTCCACATTATTTAATATATACAATATAATCTCAATGGAGTGTTGTCCATTTACGTTCAAACACAAATAAAACAATCAGTGTTTAATTTTTTATAATATATATCTCATTAATTTTTAAATGTAGTAGTGTGCTCATAATTTATTGCAAGAAGAAGAAGGAGAATAAGAAATAGGATAAAGTGGAGAAGAAGGTAGAGAAGAACAGGAATGAGAAGTTCTAGCGGGCATAACAAGTCGAGATTAGTGTTGCATAAATTCTTTAACGGGTACATACATTAAACACTAGGCCATAAAAATTATTCGGTGAAAATTTTGTTTGAAAACATAAAATATTTATTTAGCACAAGTAAACAATAACCAATGAATTGGCAGCCCAAAACTAGGACTAGTCCCACTCTTGCTATAGGACTGTGACTAGGCCTACGTTGGATCCATCTTAATGGTGCTGAGTTGGGTTCGTCTAGTTTTGTTCTCGGAATAACTTTATTCACTCTATTTCTTTAGGTTTTAGTAATAAAAAAAACTTTTAAGCCGATATTTGATAATCTAGTCAAATAATGTATAAAATAAATTTAGGACAAAAGGTGATTATACTAATAAGATAAGAAGATGTTAAATGCTCTGGTAAATGCCATTTGGCAGAATTTTGCCTTAATATGTGTTTTACAAACCTTCCAGCAAATTTCGTTCTTCTAATCTTTATCTAAAAAAATTGACATCGTGTCTATGTAAGTGGTAAGAAAAATGTTTTATCCACTTTCAAATTCTCAGATAAGCTTTTTAATGCTTCACATTGACATACATATAATGAATTTGAAAATAAAAGAACTACAAATTAGATGAGAAAGAGATTGAGAATTATATTCATATTTTGGTGGGAGTTGAGGGATTACGAAAGGGCCTGGCAGATGAGGAGCTCGGGGAGGCAGGGACGAGCACCTGCCTCTATTAAGTCAGGTCATGCTAGACTAGCCACAGATTGAGTATGCTGGCTAGGGGCCAAATATCCACAGACCGCCATCATCAAGTCTAGTACATACATAAAATTATTTATCTACTGTAGCTTTTACATTATTTCTTTCAAACTAAAAAGAGAAATTTTCTTTTTCACTATCTTGTATTGGTGGAATATAAAGTCACCACGTGAACTAATTATTGTGATGATAGATGGCATGGATTCGAAGCAATAAAGAAGAATAATGTACAGAGAGGATATGAACAATACTCACGGTATCGTATACGAAGATATCGTGCATGTGAGCTGCATAAGAGAAAATATGTACGAGGCTAATAATTAAGGTCATAGAGAGGGAAAGATTATTAATAGTCACGATTATGGAAAGAAATCAACTAAATCCCTAATACTAATGCTTCAACTGTTACAAATTACCTATGTAATGGGTAATTATTATAATAAGTGCTAGTAATGTGGAGGAATTGAATAGGCAAGTAGTTATAAATTGTACCATTATATAAGTATCCTTTCCATATCATGTATTCCTTGTCAGAAAACTACAAAGTGATATTATCAATTGTCAATATTCTTATTATTCTCTTGTTGGAAGATCTTGTTCTTTCATATTAGAAGAAATTAACAATTGTAACGACTTGGCAGGTCGTTTTGTGTATTGTAGCCCTATTTTTCTATTTATTTCTTATTATATGTTCATTTGTGGTTATGTGACTTGCCAATGTGATTTGTTTGGTTCTAGGGATGTTCCATTAGTGAATTAGGACACTTAGTCCCAAGGTTGAAGGTTTAAGTTGAAAGAGTTGACCGGAGTTTGATTATATGTAGACAACCCCAGAATGGAGTTTTGATGGTTCTGATAGTTTTGTATGGTTATTTTGGACTTAGGCGTATGTCTGAATCTTTATTTGGAGGTTTGTAGGTTGGTTTGATGCTTTTTGGCGAAAGTTGGAAAATTGAAGATTTGGAAGGTTGAGAGGTTTGACTGAGAGTTTATTTTTTGAATATCTGGTTCATATTCTTGTTCTGGAAGTTGTAATAGGCCCGTTGTGTTATTTATGACTTGTGCGCAAAATTTGAGGTCAATCGTAGTTGGTTTGATATGATTCGATATTAGTTTTAGAAGTTGGAAGTTCATTTGTTCATTAGGCTTGAATCGGTCTGCAATTTGTGGGTTTGATGTTGTTTGATGTCATTTGACACTTCGAGCGAGTTCGTATTGTGTGCAAGGACATGGTGGTATGGTTGGATGGGGTCTCGGGAGCCTTGGGTGTGTACTGAATGGGTGCCGGACCATTTTTACTTCACTATGGACTGGTGATATTTGTGTAGCTGGTTTCTTTTTTCGTGATCGCGAAGAAAGGGACCCGAAGAGTTGTTGCTGGCAAGTGATATTTTATTCTTCACATTCGCGAAGCTTTGAGAGTATTATTTCATCGCGGACGCGAGAAGGTTAACGCGTTCGCGTAGAGGAGAGGTTTGCTGGGGCATCAGGTGTTAGGCTTACGTGATCGCGTAGTGGCAGGGTAGGTGAACATCGCATTCGCAACTGGGATTTTGTGTTCACAAAAATATTTCAGGGTTGTAATTATTTTATTCCTCGCGATAGCAATATAGGTCCCGTGATCGCGATTCACAGTAATTGGGCAGAATGTTAAAAACCCAAATAGAGGGTTAGAGTATTATCTCATATTTTTATTTGTAGAGCTCAATTTGGAAAGATTTTGGAGGAGATTTTCAAGATTTAGATCAGTGTAAGTATTTTTGATTCGGATTTGTTATTATATCATGATTCCATCTTTGTTTTTAGCATTTAATTAGAGAAATAATGTAAAGAAATGGGGATTTTGTGGAGACTTTTATAAAATGAAAAATGAAGGTTTGAAGGTCGATTTGAGGTGAGTTGGGTAATTTTGCTAAGGATGGACTCGTAATCGAATGGGCGTCCGAAATTTGTGAATTTTGTCGGGTACTGAGGTGTGAGCCATGGTTGAATTTTTGAGTTGACTTTTTGATTTTGGTTAAAGATCTTAGCTTTATCATTTGGAATCAATTCATATGGCTTTTATTGATTATATTTAGTTGGTTTGATTAAATTCGGATCGTCCGGAGGTCGATACGCACGAGAAGGGCTTGTTAGATGAGTGATTTGGCTTGCTTGAGTTAAGTACCTTATCTAAACTTTGTTGAGGCATTAGTTGTTTCAATTATTTGTGATAGCTACATGCTATTGGTGGCACATATTTTTTGGGTGGAGCCCATATGCGTGTACCAGGGGTACTATTTCTATGCTTAGGGTAGTGGTTAGGCTATGTCAAGCCTTGAAATGATTGCTAAGCTTCAAGTTGAGATGTTTCTCCTATTTGTACCCCTCTTCAAGTTGAGATATTTCTCCTATTTGTACCCCTCTGTGAGATTTTTGTACCATATTTGAGATTTCATTGAGGTTATGTTTCTGTTTGAACCTGATAAATTACTAATTCTTGATGGAAATTTTCTATTCTAGCTAGTATCGCACACATTGCACATGCCTACACAATCACATGTTATTTATACCAGTCAAATAGTATGCAACTTGATAAACATTGATCATGTACATGTAATTACCGCATATTTTCTTTCTCTGTGTTATGAGTTGGACCGGTAGCCGGTGACCACGCTGGGCGGATTTTTATTATTGGCACTTGAGTTGTCTGTGTATCACGTGAGTTATTCGTGCGGTTGATTCTATTAGCACGTGAGTGGTCCATGCAACATGTGAGTTGTCTATGTAGCATGTGGATATGGATCCATCCCCCCTAGGGTCACCCTCTCATGTTTATCTCTTGATGGTATACACACGGTTATTGAGAAAAAATGATCAGTTTTTTGGTACGGATATGGAAAGGTTGAGAAAAGTCTAGTCAGTGTTGTTTTGGAATTGCATTTCATCTTAAGTTGAAATTTCCATGATTTATTATCTGATTTATCTGCATATCATCTTATATGTTGCAGTTGTACTAGTGTCTAAATAGAGATATTGAGTAATTGTACATACACACATAGAGATAGTCATGTTAGTACCTTATACATGATCACATTAATATTCTGTACATGTTGGATTTGTGAAACTGTACATGGTATAACATGTATCATATATAATTCTTCTTTATTTTACCTCGCCGAGATAAGTTACGATACTTGTTAAGTACATTGGATCGGTTTTACTCATACTATACTCTTCACTAAATTATGCAGATCGAGGTGGGGGCACCAATTCTCAACAATAGATTTTCTTGTTGGAATGATCTTCGAGAGGCGAGGTAGAGTTGCATTCTTAGTTGCAGTTTTGACTTGTCTTTTCTGATAAATTGTTGTTTAATTTTAGACAGTATTATTGTTTAGTTCATACTTGTATTCCATTGTAGAGTTCATGACTCCATATTTACCAGTTTCTCGGGGATTTACCTTGCATTAGAAGTATTTGATTGTATTGAGATTTCAGACTTATGCTATTTCTATAAGTTCTGTTATTCTGTTTCTTTATTGTTATGTTTCGACTTGCCTATCCGGTGAGTTAGGGGCCATCACGACGGGTTGGGACTTTTGGTCGTGGTAAGCTTGTATCAGAGCTCTAGGTTCGTAGGTATTACGAGTCATGAGCAGGTTTAGTAGAGTCTTACGGATCGGTATGGAGATATATGTACTTATATTCAAGAGGTTACTAAACTATTTGGAAACTTTACTTTCTTGTATTCCTGTTGTGCGGATTTGTTGTTTCCAGAATTTGAACTTGACTCTTTTATTCTCTCACAGATAATGAGGACACATGCTCGAATCAGGCAAACGATCACCAGTACCACCAGTTAGGGCTGAGAGAGGTCGAGGTTGCGGTAGAGGCTTAGATGTCACTCGTACTACAAGTAGAGGAGAACCTGTAGAGCTACTAGTTGTTCCAGCTCAAGAGTAGGTACTAGACGCGGTTGAGCTGGTGGGACTAGCTCAGGCACCGGTAGTGCCCATGTGATTCCTGGCCTTCAGGAGGCCTTAGCTCAGATTTTGACTGTGTGCACGAGCCTGGCTCAGTCAGTCCCAGTTCCTGCTACACTAGCCATTTGAGAGGCTAAGGGAGGTGCCCAGAATCATGCCGCCCGTACTCCAGAGCAACTAGCTCAGGGTCATCAGACACCGGGTGTATTGCCAATCTAGTTGATTCCTCCCGCTAGGGCCGAGGTTAGTCCCCATATGAATGGTGAGGAGTAGAATAGGTTGGATCAGTCTGGGAGGATTAACCTCCAAAGTTCAGTGGAGCAGAGTTAGAGGATGCTCAGGATTTTATAGACATGTGTCAGCGGATTCTTCACACCAGGGGTATTTTGGCCAACGGTGAGGTTTCATTCACTACTTTTCATCTGACAGGGGCAGCCTACTGATGGTGGTAGGCGTATGAGTTGAGCAGTCCATTCGATGCAGTGCCACTTGCATGGCATGAGTTCTCAGTTCTCTTCTTAGAGAAGTTTGTCCCACAGATTCGTAGAGAGTATTTGTGTAGGCAGTTTGAGCAGCTACACTTGTAGGGTATGACCGTGATTCTGTATGAGATGAGATTTTTAGAGTTGGCTCGTCACGCAGTATGGTTGGTTCATACCGAGAGGGAAAATATTAGGAGGTTCATTGATGGCCTCAACTATGTTACATTTTATTATGGCTCGTGAGGTTGCGACGGGTGTGAGGTTTGACAAGGTGGTCGATATTGCTAGATGCTTAGAGCTGGTTCACAAGAAGGAGCATGAAGAGTGGGATGCCAAAAGGCCTCGTAGTTCAGGTCGTTTCAGTAGTGCGTCATTTGGAGGCCATCCCCATTACAGCAGGGGTCGTTCTTATAAACCCATTTAGGAAGCTTGCCATGTTCCTCGTGGTTCCTCAGTTAGCCACAGTTCTAATAGTGCATGCCCAAATCAGTAATCATTTAGTGTGTTGCCATCATAGAGTTCTTACCATGCTTCATCTGCACATGGTTCTTCGGGTAACTATTTAGACAATTAGAGGCAACAACCTTGTTAGAGGAGAGGTTGTTTTGAGTGCGGGGACTTGAGTCATATCAAGAGGGATTTCCTAGGCTATTGGATACGGTTCCATAGAATAGTTCTCAGCCTATGATTCCAGCAGAAGTAGCTACACCATCCGTACAACCCGCTCGGGGTGGAGCTTAGCCAGCTGGAGGCCGCCCTAGAGGAGGAGGTTGATATGGTGGTGGTCAGGCCCACTGCTACAATACCCAGCAAGGTCAGAGGTAGTTGCCTTCGATCCCTTGATCACATGTATTGTTTCAGTATGCCAAAGGGATGCTTCAGTATTATTTTATATTGGTTCCACTTATTCATATACGTTATCATACTTTGATCGTTATTTGGATATGCCCCGCGATTCTTTTGTTATGCAATTTTATGTATCTACATCGGTGGGTGATTCTATTATTGTGGACTGTGTGTACCGGTAGTGTGTAGCGACTATTGGGGGATTAGACACGAGAGTTGATCTTTTTTTTTCTTAGCATGTTTGATTTTGACTTGATTTTAGGCATGGATTGGTTGTCACCATATCACGGTATTCTGGATTGTCATGCCAAGACTGTGATATTTCCGATGCCGGAGTTGCCTAGGATTGAGTGGAGAGGTTCCTTGGATTATGTTCCCAGTAGAGTAATTTCATATTTGAAGGCTCAACGGATGGTTGAGAAGGGATGTCTTACATATTTGGCCTTTGTGAGGGATGTTAATACTGATACGCCTACCGTTGAGTCAATTCCGGTAGAGAGAGACTTTCCAGATATGTTCCCTGTAGACTTGTCGAGTAAGCCACCTGACAGGGACATTGCTTTTGGTATTGATCTGGTGCCGAGCACTCGACCTATATCTATTCCTCCGTATCATATGGAACCAGCAGAGTTGAAAGAATTTAAAGGAAAAACTTCAGGAGCTACTTTATGAGGGATTCATCAAGCCTAGTGTATCGCCTTGGGGTGCATCAATTCCATTTGTAAAGAAGAAGTATGGTTCTATGTGGATGTGCATTGATTACAGGCAGTTGAACAAAGTTACAAATAAGAACAAGCACACACTATCGCACATTGATGACTTATTTGACCAGCTTTGGGGTGCTAGAGTGTTTTCTAACATTTATTTGAGTGGTGGGTATCACTAGTTGAATATTTGGGATTCAGACTTTTGAAGACTGCTTTTAGGACACAGTATGGTCACTACGAGTTTCTAGTAACGTCATTTGGGCTAACCAACGCCCCAAAAACATTTATGCATTTGATGAACAATTTATTCCAACAGTATCTTGGTTCATTTGTCATAGTATTCATTGATGATATACTGGTGTATTCACGCAGCCAGGAGGATCATTAGCAGCATCTGAGGATTGTACTCCAGACATCGAGGGAGAAAAAGCTATATGCTAAATTCTCTAAGTGTAATGTTTTGGCTTGATTTTGTGGTGTTCTTGGGACACGTGGTGTCTAGTGAGGGGATCAATATATATCGAAAGAAGATTGAGGAAGTTCAGAGTTGGCCCAGACCGTCTTCAGCTACTGATATTCAAAGTTTTCTTAGTTTGGCCGGATATTATTGCCATTTTGTGGAGTGTTTCTCGTCCATTGTTGCACCTTTGGCCAGATTGACCCATAAGGGTGCCCCATTTAGGTGGTCGGATAAGTGTGAGGAGAGATTTCAGAAGCTAAAGACCGCATTGACCACAACTCTAGTTCTTGTTTTGTCTTCAGCATCAAGTTCATATATGGTATATTATGATGTTTCACGAATCGGTATTGGGTGTGTCTTGATGCATGATAGTAGGGTGATTGCTTATGTTTCGCGCCAGTTGAAGCCCCATGAGAATAACTAACCCGTACATTATCGAGAGTTGGCAGCTATTATTCACACATTAAAGATTTTGAGGAACTATCTCTACAACGTGTCTTGCGAGGTATTCACAGATCATCGGAGTCTACAACAATTGTTTAAGAAAAACTATCTAAGCTTGAGGAAGCGGAAGTGGTTAGAGTTGTTGAAAGACTATGATATCACTATTCTGTATCATCCTAGGAAGTCTGGTGGATGATACCTTGAGTAGGAAAGTGGAGAGTATGGTAGCCTTGCATATATTCCCGTTGGTGAGAGACCGCTAACATCGTGTTGGCCAATCAGTTTGTGAGATTAGATGTTTCGGAGTTTAGCGGGTTTTCGTGTGGTTTATCATTCTTCATTGTATAAGCACATCAGAGCGCGTTAGTATGGCAATCCATATTTGCTTGTCCGTAAGAACACAGTGCAGTATGACGATGTCAAGGAGATTCCTGTTGGATATGATGGGGTGTTGAGGATGCAGGGCCGTACTTGTGTACCAAATGTAGATGGGTTGCATTAGTTGATTCTTGAGGAGGCCAATAGTTTGCAGTAGTTATAAATTGAGGAGGCCATCCAGGTTCCACGAAAATGTGTTAGGATTTGAGGCAGCATTATTGGTGGAGATTAATGAAGAAGGATATAGTAAAATATATGTCTCGGTGCTTGAACTATCAGCAGGTGAAGTACAATGATCAGAGGTTGAGCGATTTGCTTCAAAGAGTTGATATTCTCGAGCAAAAATGGGCGCGTGTTACCATAGATTTCATTGTTGGGCTCCCACGAACTTTGAAGAAATTTGACGCAGTTTGGGTGATTGTGCACCAGTTGAATAAGTCCGCACACGTCATCCTAGTGGTGCGTTCTTATTCTACAGAGCGATCAGTGACCTAGATCCAGGAGATCATCCGGTCCCATGGCTTGCCCATCTCCATCATTTCGGGTTGGGGCATGCGGTTCACATTGCAATTTTGGAAGGCAGTGCAGTGAGAGTTGGGAACACGAGTTGAGTTGAGTACAATATTCCACCCCCATACGGACGGGCCCAAGCGCACCATTCATATCTTGGAGGACATGCTACGTGCTTGTGTTATAGATTTCGAGGGTTCTTGGGATCAGTTTCTACTTCTTGTAGGGTTTTCCTACAATAACAACTACTAATCGAGTGTTCAGATAGCTCCTTATGAGGCCTTATATTGGAGGCAGTGTCGTTCTCCAGTTGGTTGGTTTGAGTAGGGAGAGGCTAGGTTGTTGGGTTCTGATTTATTTCGGGATGCCTTGGAGAAAGTCAAGTTGATTAAAGATCGATTTCATGCAGCATAGTCCAGACAAAAGAGTTATGCTGATAATGTTCGTGATGTTAGATACATGGTGGGTGAGAACATTATACTCAGAGTTTCATCCATGAAGAGTGTGATGAGGTTCGAGAAGAAGGGTAAGTTACGCCCTCAAAATATAGGCCCTTTTGAAGTTCTTCAGAGCATTGGAGAGGTCGCCTACAAGCTTGCATTGCCACCTAGACTATCAGGTGTTCACCTAGTGTTTCATTTTCTATGCTCCGGAAGTATCATGGTGATCCAGCCCATGTTTTGGACTTCAGCATGGTTCATATATATGAGGATTTTACTTACAACGTGGATCCGGTGGCCATTATGCACCGACATGTTCAAAGTTTAGGTCAATAAATATAACATCAGTGAAAGTTCGGTGGATAGGTCAGCCGATCGAGGAGGCTACTTGGGAGGAAGAACAAGAGATGCAGAGCAGTTACCCACACCTATTTGGGTCTCGAGGTATGATTCTAGACCCGTTTGAGGATGAATGTTTGTGTAAGAGGGGGAAAATGCAACAACTCGGCCGGTCGTTTTGTGTATTGTAGCCATATTTCCCTATTTATTGCTATTCTAAATTCATTTGTGGTTACGTGACTTTCGGGGTGGTTGGTTTGGTTCCAGATATGTTTTAGAGTGAATTGGGAAACTTAGCCCCAAGGTTGAAGGTTTAAGCTAGAAGAGTTTATAGGAGTTTGGCTTTTGTGTAGAAGACCCCATAATAGAGTTTTGATGGTTCCGATAGCTTCGTATGGTGATTTTTGACTTTTTCCTATGTCTAGATGTTTATTTGGAGTTCCTTAGGTTGGTTTGATGCTTTTTAGAAAGTTGGAAAGTTGAAGGTTTGGAAGGTTGAGATATTTGACCAAGAGTTGACTTTGTGGATATCTCGTCTGATTTCTAGTTCCCGAAGTTGTAATACGTCTGTTGTGTTATTTATGACTTGTGTGGAAAATTTGGGGTCAATCAGAGTTGGTTTGATATGATTAGGTTTTAGTTTTAGAAGTTGGAAGATCATTTGTTCATTAGGCTTGAATCGATGTGTGATTTGTTGTTTTGATGTTGTTTCATTTGATTTGAGGCTTTGAGCGAGTTCATATTGTGTTTTAGAACCTGTTGGTATGTTGGACAGGGTCCCGGCAGCTGCGGGTGTGTTTCGAATGGGTGTCAGACCATTTTTCCTTCATTGTGGGCTGCTTATATCTGTGTATCTGGTTTCCTCTTCGCGTTTGCAATACTAGGCCTGTTTTCGCAAAGCTTTGAGAGTCTCAGGTCATCGCAGACACAAAAAGGTTCACGCATTCGCATAGAGAAGCGGTCAACTGAGGTGTCATGTATTAGGCTTACGCAATCGCGTAAAGGAGACCGCGTTCGTGAATGGGATTTCGCGTTTGCAAAAGCTATTTGAGGGTTGGGATTTTTTTGTTCTTCGGGATCGCGATTCAAAGTAACTGGGAAAACTTTTAAAAACCCTAATCAATTGTTAGGCTATTATTTCATATTTTGAGTTGTAGAGCCCGGTTTTGGGTGATTTCGGAGAGGATTTTCATGATTTAGATTGGGGTAAGTGTTTTTGACTCGGATTTGTTATTGTATCATGATTCCATCTTCGTTTTTATCATTTAATTAGTGAATGAAAGTGAAGAAATGTGAGATTTTGTGGAAACTTTTAAAACTGAAAATTTGAGGTTTGAAGGTCGATTTGAGGTCGGAATTGGGTGATGTTGATATGGTTGGACTCGCAAATCGAATGATTATCCTGAATTTGTTAATTTTGTCGAGTTCCTGTTGCGAGTGCGGGGTTAAAAGTGTGAGTTGACATTTTTATTTTGGTTAAAGATCTTAGCTTTATCATTTGGAATTAAGTCCTATGGCTTTTATTAATTATATTTAGTTGGTTTGGTTAGATTGGATCGTTCGGTGATCGATATTCGTGTGAAGAGCTTGTTAGAGGAGTGATTTGGCTTGCTTGAAGTATGTGTCTTATCTAAACTTGGTTGAGGCATTAGTTGGCTGCATTATCTGTGATAGCTATGTGCTATGGGTGGAACATATGTGTGTGGTTGAGCCCATATGCATGTACCGGGGTTACTATTTCCATACTAGAGGTAGTTTTTAGGCTATGGCATACCTTGAAAAAGTTGAGATGTTTCTCCTATTTGTACCCTCTGTGAGCTATTTATACCATATTTGAGATATTGTTGAGGTTATTCTTACGTTTGAACCTAACAAACTTCGAATTCTTGATGAAAATTGTCTGTTTTAACTAAGATAACACACATCGCACATGCCTACACTATCGTATGTTATTTATATTAGTCCAAGAGTATGAAACTTGATAATCATTGATCATTAACATGGATTCTTGAATATTTGCTTTCTCTGTGCTATGAGCTAGACTAGTAGTCTGTGATCATGTAGCGCGGATTATGATTATTGGCACGTGAGTTGTCCGTGCGGTTGTTTCTATTAGCATATGAGTTGTCCGTGCGGATCCGATTGTTGATATTATTAGCACATGAGTTATACGTGCAGCACGTGAGTTGTCCGTGCAATATGTGAGTTCTCCGTGCAGCGTGTGGATTTGGATCCATACCCTAGGGCCACCCTCTCATATTTCTCTCTTGTTGGTGTCACGTGCTTATTGAGGAAAACAAAAAGTTTGGAGCGGATTTTCATGATTTGTGTTGGGTTAAGTATTTTTGAAACGAATTTGATTATTTTACACGATTCCATCTTTGATTTTGGTATTTAATTGGTGAATCTAAAAGAGAAATTTGGGGATTTTGTATAAACTTTTCTAAAGTGAATATTGAACATCGATTCAGAGTCATATTTGAGTGAAATTAGTATGGGTGGACTCGTATTCAAATGAGTTATCGAAGTTTGTGAGTTTAGTTGGGTTCGAGTGTGCGAGTCCATGTTTTGCTTTTGGTTGACTTTGAGTATTTGATTAAAAATTTGGCCTTTATCATTTGAGTTTATTTCCTATGGCATTATTTGATCTTTTTGAGTTATTTTTGGCTAGTTTCACGCCGTTCGTACGTTGATTTGCGTGGGATGGTATTTCTATATTATTATTTGTTGGTATTATTTATAACGCCAAGTCAAAGATTTCTTTTTCAAAATCCATTTACAACCAATAGCCATGGTTCCAAGTGGCTTCTTGCATAAATCCTTATGGCCAAATACTCTTAGATAATGGGTACACGGCAAGAGTTTTTACATGTGGCATTGATTTAAAGCCAAGTGTTGAATGGCTTTGACAAGTGAGTATGCAAATCTACCATATGTCTTCATGCATGGAAGACTAGGTACACTTGTTAATATTAAAGACAAGTGGACTAATATATTTCGTAAAGTGTTAAAAGACTCTCCGCACTTGTCATACATGAAACCTTCCTAATTACCTATAAATAGGATGGTCATTAGCCATTATATTCACACAATTCTTAACCAAGAATTCATATTTCTAATCATTACTTTCTTCCTACAACATTTTTAATTTATGTAACAACTACATATTAATTCCTTCATCTGTAGTTGTCCAAGAGCTTTGCCCATAAAAAGGTAGTCTTCTTTGTGAATTATCCAACACAGAAAATACCTTCATCTTCTCTTCTTTCTTGGAAACTATTTTGTTCAAATTCTAAACTTCCAGCAAAGAGTGCATGTGTTTGTAGGTGCTCTAAAACCTTGGGGAGCGACCGGTCTTAACGATTTGCGCCCAGTGGGGCCGAAATCGCTTTCAGGGCAATGGCTTGCCACGACACAATATTTTGATAACTTGTTCTTTTTGCTTCTTGTTCTTAGTGAATATTATCTACTCATTTTTCTTAAAATTTGAAGGTGATTTTGCATATAATATTGACTAATGGCTACCACTTTTAACAAAACACTTATTGATCTATCAAAGCTTGAGCCTTTAGATGGAAACAATTATAAGCGTTTGTCCCATGCACTTTTAATTTTGGCTGAATACATACGGAGACACTTAAATTTGGCACGATTAATCATTTAGACACCTAAACTCAAGGGTGTTCCTATTGAACACTTATACTGCCCGAAACTTATTCTAATTAAGCACTTATTGCTTAGTTGGCACATAAAGTGAGTTTCACCCAATATAGGAGCGTGAAGACCCCAAAAAGCAAATTTTTTTTATTTTATTTCCTTCTTCTTCTTCTTCTTCTTCTTCTTTCTCTCCACTACCATTTCCACCATTGCTTCCTCCACTTTCACCATTGTTGTGCCTCCACCATTGATTTATTTCCTCCTTCTTCTTTTTTTTCTTGTTTCTCTCCATTACCAGCTGCTGCTGTCACGACCCAAAATCCCTAAGGTCGTGATGGCGCCGGACATCATTGTCAGGCAAGCCAAATTATTAATTAGACGAACTAAATTCCTGTTTGTCATTTATGAAAATCATTTCCTTTCACTTTATTACATGTTAACTAAATAAAATCTTCCAAGTAAAACAATAGTTTGAATATTACACTTTAACAAATGCATCCCGACAAATCCCCGAATCCGGTGTCACAAGTACATGAGCAATTTCTAAGAACTTATACAATCATCACAAAGCCTGTCCGAAATATAAATTGGACAAGGGAATTTAAAAATGAAAGTAAGTACAATACGAAGGAGAATCTATCAGCTGCGGATCGCCTCTGGATGATACAGCTCGCCTAAGTCTTTGAATTCTCCACATTGCTATGAAAGTACCTGTGCAATAGAATGCACAACAAGTGTAGGATGAGTACAAAAACAACGTGTACTCAGTAACTTGCCCGCCTAACCTTAGAGAGGTAGTGATGAGAGGTCGAATTAGACACTCACTAAGGGCCAGCAAATTAATTAACAATATAAGATGAACACGATAGGCATGTAAAGGTAGTAAAGCAACATATATATAAGGCACTGAAATCCAAGTAAAAATTGGAAATAAACAAACGGTTACCACCTTCTCATTATTTTCCAAAATATCTTAAATAAATAATTTCCTTTGTGTTTTTCCCCCAAATATCATAAATCCACAATTTCTTCCTTTTTTTCCCCAAATTTCTTATCACTTCAAAAATCATGAAAAAAAAACATTTAACAATTTAGCATCCGCATACGGGACAAGGACAAGCCTGAGCCGTTATAATAATCAACTCCATGCACTGCCGAGGATCGAACGACCCTTACCAAAAGTTCAGCTCTCAATAAAATATTGATGTCTATGCACTGCCGAGGTTCGAACGACTCGTACCAAAAGTGTATCTCTGAATATAATAATCATCTATGTGTAGTGCCGAGGATCGAACGACCCATCCCATAAGTGCACCTCTCAATATAATAATCATGTCTATGCACTGCCGAGGATCGAACGGCCCGTACCAAAAGTGCATTTTTAAATCCGCCGTGGCGTACGGCCTGCTCCCATGAGAGTGGGGGAAATAAAACTCCGCTCGCAGAATGTAAATTGCAAAGCGGTCACATGCAGACATGCACAATCAACAATCCACCCCGAATACGTCGGGAACACAAGTACTCAAGTAAATGACCGATTTCTCTTTTGAAACCACAAAATAGTATTTAAATCCTTTTTTTGAAATTCACTTGCCAAGTTTTTATCATGTTTAATAATACAACCTTATCTGGAAATACAATTGCCCGCGAAGGAAAATCAATTACCCTTTTAGATGATTAAGAAAATAAACTCTAATCTTCCTTAGTAATTCGATTACAATTTTGATTATAGTAGCAGTCTAATATTACAGACAAGATCACAGGTACAATAGGTAAGGCATGCTAGTGGGTCCTAGGCTACCCGGACATGGCATAATAGTAGCTACGCACGGACTCCCGTCACCTCGTGCGTACGTAGCCCCCGCAGATGGTAACACATACTTAATTAGTTCACATAGGGGGACAATTCCCCCTCACGAAATTAGAAAGGAGACTTACCTCGCTCCGAACTTCCAATACTGGCTTCCAAGCCCTTCCGATGACTCCAAACGGATGCACAACGCCCCAAAACTATCCAAACAACGACAACCCAATTAAAATATACTCTAATATTTGCAAAAATTCCAAATTATATAATTTCCCCACCCCGCTTAGTGAAATGACCATAATTCCCTTGGGCCCACATGCCTGGAATCAAATATTTCTCGAAGATATATTCTACCCATAGCTTTACTAACTCAAATACACAATTAAATCATTTATTCATGCTCAATTCGTGGCTAAAAATCAAATTTCCATTTTGTAGGTTTCCTTAAGATTCTCAAAATTTCCAATCAATTTCTATGTCTAATCCATGCATATAATCTTGTGTTTAACTTAGAAGCATGAATGAGTTACTTAGCTTGACATTGCATGAAGGAATCCTCTCTTTGAAGCCTCCAAAGATCGCCGAAGCCAAAGAAGAAATGAAGAAAATGAACCAAGAATCCTTGTTTTAAAACATTCTGCGCAGGCCGACTCACCTGCGATTCAGTCCTCGCACCTGCGCTTTCGCAGGTGCGCCCAAGAGCCCGCACATGCGGCTTCCTTCTCCTCCAGCCGGATCCGCACCTGCGACCCATTACCCTTATCTGCGCCTTCGCAGGTGCGAAAATCCCATCGCACCTGCAATCCTAGTTAAGCCACCCCATTATCGCATCTGCGGCGCCAAATCCTCGCAGGTGCGGTCACACAAGATGATAGCAATTCCAGCCTTCTTCAAACATTCAACTTAATCCGTTAACCACCCGGAATCCACCCAAGGCCCCCGTGACCCCGTCCAACTGTACCAACCTGTTCCAAAACATAATGCGGACTTGCTCGAGGCCTCAAATCACATAAAAATACATTGAAACCACAAATCGCACCCAAATTCCAACTTTATGAACTTAGAAATTTCCAACTTTTACATCCGATGCCGAAACCTATCAAATCACGTCCGATTGACCTAAAGTTTTGGACAAAAGTCATATTCAACATTACGGACCTGCTCCAACTTCAGAAATCGCATTGCGACCTCGATATCAAAATTTCCACTTCAGGTCGGATTTCTCGAAAGCCTTCAAATTTCTATCTTTAGCCAAATGACTCCAAAATGACATACGGACATCCAAATTCACTTCTGATCGCGCTCCCTACTCCAGAATCACCATACGAAGCTATTCCCAGACTCGGGATCCCAAACGAACATCAACATCACTGAAATGCACTTCACGCCAAACTTAGGAAATTTCTTCAAAAATGCTGACTTCCACAATATGCATCGAAACTCTCCCGGTTTATCCAAAACCCAATCCGGACATACGCCCAAGTGCAAAATCATTATACGAACGTGCAAGAACTTTCAAATCCTGATTCGGAGGTCGTTTACGCAAAATTCCAATATTAGTTGATTCTTCCAACTTAAGGCGTATGAAATGAGAATTTTCTTTCCAAATCAACTCTAAACTTCCCAAAATTCAATTCCGACCACACCTACAAGTCATAATACCTGAAATGGAGCTTCTCACGACTTCAAAGTGCTGAACAACGCACTAGAGCTCAAAATGGCCGATCGGGTCATTACATTCTTCCCCACTCAAACCGACGTTCGTCCTCGAACGTGCCAAGAACTGCTCTGGAGTTATCTGGAATCATTGTTTAACACCTCGAGCACCTGCCCATGCTAGCACAACCCAGTTGAGCACATTAGTTGATCAAATTTGAAGATTTCTTCTTTTATCTATATAATAAGCTCAGAACCTAGTTCCAACACTTGAAATTTCTCTTCCAGGCCTTGTTCCAATACATAAACACCGTATCAACTACCCCACGAGGCACCAGAACACAACTGCGTACCTTTGCTGAATCGGCACCATACACCTCATAATCCATCATCTGATCACAATGACGCCCCTTGAACCTTAATAGCCAGAATCCTACGAATCTGATGCTCCTAATGCACCTCATGATATATATATATACATACATCCTGCTATAACGTTGGCGATACCACCACAACAGAGCAAATGTGCAGAAATTCATACCCAACTGCAGAGTTAACAAATCCTCAAATACCTCATCTTGACTAGAATCATCACTTCATTATGAACCTGAATAATGGTATTTGTTCTTTAATCTACACTTCATAACCTTATCGTACTGATCCCTGATCTGATAATCTCGTCTCACCCAGTATGAACTGCTCAGACAACAAATCACCCCAAACATGACCAACAACCTCACATGATACCACACGACGCCAATATGCCATAACTCGAACATGATAGGTAAGAAATGACTCAGGAAGGGACTATTCAACTCATGCAACTAATATGAACTTTTCAGAAAAATAGGAAGTAAAGCATAAGAAAATAATATACATTAACCCTTATCATCATCACACTGTTGCAGCGTGAAACCCGATCCAAATAACATACCCGTGGCGGAGCGCCACCTGATCCCATCATAAAACGCACATAAGGAAATATACATGGGGTTGAATCGATCACTATTACATATTACCGAATATCGGTCACAAGCACGCTAAGTGCATAATACCATCCTGGGGAGACTGATAAAGCCGTAGGCTACATAACTCAAGCACAACTCAGGTGCGATATACATACACTCTGGACCTCAAGAGCTATCCAGCTCACATAACATCCCCACTACGCGGGACCTCAACACATAGGAAATTATCAAGCCCTTTCATAACTCACACATCACAATCATAATATCACATGAATTTGATGCAGACAGAACAATCACCTGATATCCCAACACCCGTTCTTGAGGAGCGCTATACTGAAATGTACATGCCTGGCTCATACGGAGCCCATAGTCATATTTAAATCCATCCACAAACACCGAGTCCACCTTGCTCATACCAAACTAAGCTAATAGCTTTTCGTGGGTCCACATTAACCCACTTTCTCTCATAATACGCGAGAACAACCATCATAGCCGGGACAAACACCCCACAATCCACCACTGGCCATACTATGCTGTAAGACAAATCAAGAACCCATAACCAGGGTACAAGCCTTTTCCACCGAATATCAACCTCAAGTGACACCGAAGATAACACCAGCTTACTCCAAACATTCAAATCACCTTTTCTTGCTCTTCCGAGCTCATGACATCCTTATTAACACCGAGCCGCAATCTCGATTCTTACTCCTAGTTACATACTGCTTACCAAACCTAACATGCCAATAGGAGGTAGCGCAAGAATTTCGATCGTAACTTCTGAACCACCAATAGGGTGAACACTTCATCATATAGAAACCTTTTATTTAACTCAATTTAAGAGAACCATCACAACACACGAGTGAATTCCCACAATCACCCAACATGGAAATCCTTAAGTAGTAGTCTATACCACCATAACCATTCAAGGATCCTCCTACACCTGATAGGCCATAGAACTTAAATGCTCCTATATGGAATCCATTACGACGGCCGACAAGCCCCGCACACACCGACACAAACTACATGCATGACTTAATCACACCGGAGGAACTGATCACTGCCGTAAATGTGCCATTTCAACCATGGCTAATCAATCTATCTTCTTTTAATCATCTTCAATTTCTTCAGGAGTAATACCAACTTCCTTCAACTCATAGCAAACCCAACCCTCACTCATCCTGAGTGACCTTGATTCACGCGACTATGCTGCCTAAATCCCGCAACCCGTCTCATACACTCATGATAATCTTTCTACAATCCAGAGTTTATTTCTCTCACTCCTCCAATACTATCTTGCATGCTGAAACATATCACAGAACATTCCAACATCCTCTTTTTTCTTAGAAATTACACTGCAAAAGCTCGATTCTCGATCATACTGCTGCCTGTAAACCCCTAAACGCTGCATTCTTGACTTTTGAACTCACTGGGACTGCTATTGAGAGTCACCCACTATGGCTGGCCTCGAATACACTCAACTCCAAGGCTCTTCTAGCACAAGAACACCTTTTTCAAGGAAACACGTGACCGAGTCACTATCCTTACAATTCGCCCATGCCTTAAGCATAAATTCTAAATCTTCCAAAGCCTAACTCTGGTCCGACAGGGCCAACTCTTTCACACATTCATGAAATCCCACGCACAATCACCATTTTACTCCTTTCCCTTAGCTGTAATAACTTTCCAACGCACCGACAATCCACAACCCTATGATAACACAATCATGCAACCCAATTGTAGATGGTGGGACTCCCCCACTTAGCCCAAAGCTACTCCTTGCACCACTCTAGACCCTGCCGAGATCCTTTCACCCTTGATAATATGATCTTGCTCAGCCAATCCGTCCAATTATTCCAAATTCTCTTGCTAGCACTCCCTAAATACTCAAATTCTCCAGCATCATTCACACATTCTGCCTCCTACCGAATAGACACTAGAACCCCTCACAGAGACTTTCCAACCATGCCACCGCTAACCTATTCACAGGAGATAACCCACCTGTGGAAATCACCCGCGGACACCTTCCAACGACGCCGAAATGCACACTCTCTGCGACTCTAATACCCCATCCTACGCCCTGCTTCATTTATCAACTTTACTAGTCCGTCCACTCCTCATGGACATCCATTAAATGCGCGATAATATTTTCAAATTCAAAGATATGTTGTCGCTCTCCCACCTTGCGACTACTCGACTTCCGCTTCTTACACCGGGCCTCCTAGAAATGGAACCACCTCCTAGCCTCAATTCAGGATCATTCTCTGTCAACCGCATTCTTCAATACTTCTTCCCAATACTCTGTCCCCACGCAACCGAAGAAACCATAGCACCGACAAACTTAACACATTCCATTCGATCAACGACGGCGACTCCACGTCACATGTGAATATCCCACCTCACTTGAAGACACCAAGTCTTACTACTTTATCAACCCCAACCGGACCATTCATAACCCAATTGCCTTTCCTCTGCCAGAACTAAAATACCAAAATGTCGAAATCACACTCCGAGAAGACCTCTCTTCAAACCATTCATCACCCCCAACATACGGGCTAGTATTCCATCATCATATCGACACCGCGTGACAACAAATCGCAAGCATCATCAGTACCTGCGCATATCCTTAAGGCTCACAGAAACACCGCTACTGAGCTGAAACAACATATTATTCTTTTGCAGGGCCATAACAACAGCACCAACCAATTACACATGGAAACATCTCGAATTACACATGTAGCACCATTTCAATTCCTCAAATTTCCTATTCATAGAGAACGCTTCGCGACGCGTAAGATTGAGTAGGAATGAACACAGGCATAAGCCTCAAAGGAATCAAATCGCATGATGAGGAATCAAGAAGGGATGTACTTCCAACACCCCTGTAGCCTCTCGAAGATAAGTACAGACGTCTCCATACCGATCCGCAAGACTCTACTAGACTTGCTCATGACTCGTGAGACCTAAAGAAACCTAGCGCTCTGATACCATGTTGTCACGACCCAAAATCCATAAGGTTGTGATGGCGCCGGATATCATTGTCAGGCAAGACAAATTATTAATTACACGAACTAAATTCCTATTTATCAGTTATGAAAATCATTTCTTTCACTTTATTACATGTTAACTAAATAATATCTGCCAAGTAAAACAATAGTTTGAATATTACACTTTAACAAATGCATCCCGACACATCACAGAACCCGATGTCACAAGTACATGAGCAATTTCTAAGAACTTATAAAATCATCACAAAGACTGTCTAAAATACAAGTTGGACAAGGGAATTTAAAAATGTAAGTAAGTACAATACAAGGGAGATTCTGTCAGCTGCGGATCGCCTCTGGATGATACAACTTGCCTACTTCTCCGAATCCTCCACATTGATATGAAAGTACCTATGCAATAGAATGCACAACAAGTGTTGCATAAGTACAAAAACAACGTGTACTCAGTAAGTCGCCCGCCTAACCTCAGAGAGGTAGTGACGAGAGGTCAAATTAGACACCCACTAAGGGCCTGCAAATTAATTAACAGTATAAGATGAACACGGTAGGCAGGTAAAGGTAGTAAAGCAGCATATATATAAGGCATTGAAATCCAAATAAAAACTGGAAATAAACAAACGATTACCACTTTTTGATTATTTTCCAAAATATCTTAAATAAATAATTTCCTCTGTGTTTTCCCCCAAATATCATAAATCCACAATTTCTTCTTTATTTTCCACCAAATATCTTATCACTTCAAAAGTCATGAAAAAAAACATTTAACAATTTAGCATGCGCATATGGGATAAGGACACCCGGCCTGAGTCGTCATAATAATCAACTCCATGCACTGCCGAGGATCGAACAACCCGTACAAAAAGTGCGTCTCTCAATATAATAATCATCTATGTGCACTGCCGAGGATCGAACGACCCGTCCCATAAGTGCACCTCTCAATATAATAATCATGTCTATGCACCGCCGAGGATCGAACAGCCCATACCAAAAGTGCATTTTTAATTCTGCCGTGGCATACTGCCCTCTCCCATGAGAGTGGGGGGAAATAACACCCCACTCGCGGAATGTAAATTGCGAAGCGGTCACATGCAGACATGCACAATCAACAATCCACCCCGAATACGTCAAGAACACAAATACTTAAGTCAATGACCGATTTTTCTTTTAAAACCAAAAAATAGTATTTAAATCCTTTTTCGAAATTCACTTTCCATATTTTTATAATGTTTAATAATACAACCTTATCCATAAATACAATTGCCCGCGAAGGAAAATCAATTCTCTTTTTAGATGATTAAAAAAATAAACTCTAGTCTTCCTTAGTCATTTGATTACAATTTCGATTATATTAGCAGTCTAATATTACAGACAAGATCACATGTACAATAGGTAAGGCATGCTAGTCGGTCCTCGGCTACCCGGACATGGCATAATAGTAGCTACGCACGGACTCCCGTCACCTCGTGCGTACATAGCCCCCTCATATAGTAACACATACTTAATTAGTTCACCTAGGGGGACAATTCCCCCTCATGAAGTTAGAAAGGAGACTTACCTCGCTCCGAAGTTCCAATACTGGCTTCCAAGCCCTTCCATCACTCCAAACAGACGCACAACACCCTAAAACTATCCAAACAACGACAACCTAATGAAAATATACTCTAATATTTGCAACAATTCCAAATTATATAATTTCCCCACCCAACTTAGTGGAATGACCATAATTCCCTCGGGCCACGTGCCCGGAATACGAAATTTCTCGAAGATATATTCTACCCATAGCTTTACTAACTCAAATATACAATTTACTCAAATATTCATGCTCAATTCGTGGATAAAAATCAAATTTCCATTTTCTAGGTTTCCTTAAGATTCTCAAAATTTACAATCAATTTCTATGCCTAATCCATGCATATAATCTTGTGTTTAACTTTGAAGCATGAAGGAGTTACTAAACTTGACATTGAATGAAGGAATCCTCTCTTTGAAGCCTCCCAAGATCGCCTAAGCCAAAGAAGAAAGGAATAAAATGAACCAAGAATCCTTGTTTTAAAACATTCTGCCCAGGACGACTTTCGCACCTGCCATCCAGTCATCGCACCTGTGCTTTCGTAGGTGCGCCCAAGAGCCCGCACCTGCGGCTTCCTTCTTCTCTAGCCGGATCCGCACCTATGACACATTACCCGCATATGCGCCTTCGCAGGTGTAAAAATCCCGTCGCACCTGCGATCCCAGCCAAGCCAGCCTATTCTCGCACCTTCGGTGCCAAAGCTACACTTGCGACCAAATCCTCGCAGGTGCGGTCACACCAGATGACAGCAATTCCAGCCTTCTTCAAACTTTCAACTTGATCCGTTAACCACCCGGAATCCACCTGAGGCCCCCCGAGATCCTGTCTAACTATACCAACCTGTTCCAAAACATAATGCGGACTTTCTTGAGGCCTCAAATCACATCAAACAATATCAAAACCACGAATCGCACCCAAATTCCAACTTTATGAACTTAGAAATTTTCAACGTCTACATCTTATGCCGAAATCTATCAAATCACGTCTGATTGACCTCAAATTTTGCTCACAAGTCATATTCTACATTAAGGTACTTCTCCAACTTCCAGAATTGCATTCCGACCTTGATATCAAAATTTCCACTTCCGGTCGGATTTCTCAAAAGCCTTCAAATTTCTATCTTTAGCCAAATGACTCCACAATGACTTATGGACATCCAAATTCACTTCTGATTGCGCTCCCAACTCCAGAATCACCATACAAAGCTATTCCCAGACTCGGAATCCCAAACGAACATCAACATCCATGAAATGCACTTAAGTCCAAACTTAGGAAATTCCTTAAAAAATGCTGACTTCCACAATATGCATCAAAACATTCCCGGGTTATCCAAAACCCAATCCGGACATACGCCCAAGTCCAAAATCATCATACGAACCTGCAGGGACTTTCTAATCCTGATTCAGAGGCCGTTTACTCAAAATTCCAATCTTAGTTGATTCTTCCAACTTAAGGCTTCTGAAATGAGATTTTTCTTTCCAAATCAATTCTAAACTTCCAGAAATTCAATTCCGACCACACCTACATGTCATAATACCTGAAATGGAGCTTCTCACGACTTCAAACTGCTGAACCGCACTAGAGCTCAAAACGACCGGTCGGGTCGTTACACCTGCTAAGCTCCCCCTCCTCGCCACCACATCCTCCGCCACCTTCCTCTCTAACCCCATGGCCGAACCATTCTCTTCAGCCCACCCATCTCCGGTCGTCACTCTTATCCAAGAGAATCTCTCTATTGATTAAAACTGATATGAGCCCGAGTTCTTCATTTCAAATCGAAACACCATTAATGGGGTCTTTAAAAAGCTTGAAGGTTTAAAATGGGTTACTTGATTTGATGAAAGTTTGGGAAATTAATATTTGGGTTGTCTTTAGGTCATCGTGGGGAATCTTTAGCTGAAATCATAACAAATTTGGAGGAGCTTCTCTTAAAAATTTTGATTAAAATCGTGCTTGGAACAAGAACACATGAAAATAGTGAAGAATACCATAGTTTTTCCTTTTTTTACTCAAAATAATATATGTCATTTTTTATTCGTCATTCTCCACGTTAGCAGCGAGTGCATTGCACAAACTTTGTAAGTTTGGCTGATTGTCAAAGAAGTGCTTAATTGGAATAAGTTTCGGGTAGTATAAGTGTTATAGGAACAACCTCGAGTTTAGGTGTCTAAATGAATAATCCTGCCAACTTTAAGTGTCTCCGTCTGTATTAAGTCTTTAATTTTTATTGAACAATTAGAAGTTGATTATGTTTTGTTTAACGATCATCCTGTTGATTTTGTTGCTGATAGTTCTAATACTGCTAATATTGTTATTGTTGATGATGCTGCTAAGAAGAAATTTGAAAAACATAATAAAACAATAAGAGGGCATCTTCTTAACCGTATGACTAACCCTCTCTTTTATTTGTTTATGAATTATAAATCTGCAAAAGTCATATGGGACAGTTTGGAGAAGAAAAATGATGTTGATGACACGGGGAAGAAAGAAGTATGTCGTTGGAAAGTGGATCAAGATTCATATGGTCGATGATAAGCCAATCATGGAACAGGTTCACGAGTATGAGAATTTGACTGCTGATGTTTTGAACGAGGGCATGGAGATGTGAGAGTTTCTTCAGGCTAATATTCTGCTTGAAAAGTTCCACCTTCCTGGAGTGATTACAGGAATCAACTAAAACACAAGAAGAAAAACTTAACTCTTCCAGAACTGATCAGTCACATGAGGACCGAGGAAGAAAAATTTCTCAAAGATGAGGAATCTAAACGGCTTAAGGATAAGATGAAATCTCTCTCTCTTAATTCTTATAAATCTAACCTTGTGGAATTTTCTATTACTTTTGCGAAAGATAGGTTTAAAGGAAAACAGAAGAAAGGCCATAAGAAAGGACATGTGAAGAAGCAGAATTACTTCAATAAGCCGGAGGGACATATTCAAAAGCCGAAACGACCTTGCTATGTCTGCGGAAAAATGGGTCATAAGGTTTTTAAGTGAAACCAGAGACAAGGACAAAGCTCTAGGAATGGGGGAAAAGCTCCATTCCAAGCTAACCTTACTGGGGGTGGTGATGTCATTGTTGATGTGGTTGTTGAGGCAAACATGATGGCTAACAAGACTGACTGGATACTGGACACGGTGCTTCAAGGCACCTTTGTGCCAGCAAGGAGCTGTTTCATGACTTTGAGAAATCTTCTAATGGCGAGTGTGTATATATGGGTAACTCCACCACAACTGGAGTTATAGGTGAAGGAAAAATTCTCTTTAAGTTAACTTCTGGAAAAACCTTAGCCTTGAACAATGTTCTGTATGTACCCTCCTTTTGTAGAAACTTAGTTTCTGGTGCAATTCTCAACAAAGCAGGTCTTAAACTTATTTTTGAATTTGATAAAATTGTTATTTCTCGTGGGGGAGACTTTGTCGAGAAGGGTTACCTTAGTGGGGGTTTATTTGTACTGGACATCGCTCAAAAGATTACTAATAATGTTAATACTTCAATTATGCTTATATTGCTGAGTCTATTGATTTGTGGCATGGTAGACTAGGTCATGATAATATTTATTCGATTAAAAGACTTAGAAAAATGGAAGTAATTCCTGTAGTTAATGTTGATAATTTTTCTAAGTGTCTTGTTTATTAGAAGCAAAACATATCAAAAAGCCTTTTAAGAATGGAACTAGTAGAAAAACAGAATTGCTTGAACTAGTACATTAAGACTTAGCAGATTTCAACAACACAGTTAGTAAGGGTGAAAGAAATACTACATCACCTTTGTAGATGACTTTTCTAGATACACTAAGGTATATCTTCTTAAGTCAAAAGACGAGGCTGAAAGCATGTTTTTGAAATACAAGACAGAAGTAGAGAATCAAATAGCCAGAAAAATCTAGAAGCTTAGGTCTGACAAGGGTGGTGAATATAGTACTAATAATATAGAAGCCTTTTGTGAGAAAAATGGTATTATACATGAGGTTAATGCTCCCTATACTCCCCAATAAAATGGTGTAGCCGAACGAAAAAATAGAACCCTTAAGGAAATGATGAATTTTATGCTTTTGAGTTCGGGTTTATCTGATAATATGTGGGGGAAACTGTTTTATCTGCATGCTATGTTCTTAATAAAGTCCCTCATAAGAAGTTAGATAAAACCCCATATGAGTTATTAAAAGGGTTTTCCCCTAACTGTAAAATTCTGAAAGCGTGGGGGTGTTTTGCTAAAGTTGGTCTACCTGATTTTAAACAAGTAATTGTTGGACCCAAGACTTTTGATGCTATTTTAATTGGTTATGCTCAAAATAGTGTTGCATATAGATTTATGTCTTTGAATTATAGTTCTATTAATGAATCTAGAGATGCATAATTTTTTAGCATCTCTTTCCTTTGAAAAATAATGTGCCTAGTGAGGTCCCTAATAATGCTTCTACATCTATGTCTGTTAATTCTCATATTGTGCCTTCTTCTAGTGCTACTTGTAATGAGCACGAAAATAAACTTAGAATAAGTAAGAGGCGTAGAATTGAAGCTACCTTTGGTCCTGACTTTTTTCCTGCTTTCTTGACTGAAAATATTGATCCTGATGTCTTGAGTTATGAATTACTGTCAATCTATTTATTAGAAGAAGACCCTAAGACATACAATGAAGCAATGAGGTCAATAAATGCTAGTTTTTGTAAAGAGTCCATTAAAAGTGTCACGACCTAAAATCCTAACTGAGGTTGTGATGGCGCCCAACAACAGGGTCAGGCAAGCCGACTCTTAATTTACTGAAGGTTCCTTCTTATTAGTTTAAACACTTTAAAATATACTCAGTTTTTAAAAGTTAAAAACGTGATTTGACAAGGATAATTAGTTAGTTTTAATCAAAATAGTCTTGATGAGGAATAAGCTATGTATAGATACAGACCCGTAAACCATAATAACAACTACGTGTGTGCCAGGAACTAGTGTCACAAGTCCTACAGGCATACTAACAGAATATACAAAGAATAATATACAATCCCACTGTTTTAAATGAATAGACGGGAAATAAGAAAAAGAAAACTCCAAGGTGCCGCCGAGGATCGTCAGGAGAAGCATCTCACCGTGAAGTCGGGTCCAACTGAAATCAGAATCGAGATCCGGTCTGATAACAAGATGCACTAGCCTCAGAACCTGTACAATTAAGTACAGAAGTGCAGTATGAGTACATAAACAAATATGTACCAGTGAGTATTCCGCCAAACCTTGAAGAGGTAGTGACGAGAGGTAGACGTGATACTTACTAGGGTCAACATTTTCTAAATAACACGATTTAATAGGAACTAGGCAGGCATAACAGTCGTAGAAATCACAAGGAGATATATCATCAACTATGGTTGTATTTACCTTTGCATGTCAAATTACATTAGCCCATAATGTACTAAATTCCCTTATTAACATGAACCAGTTTGTACAATTACAACAAATTTCCAGTGAATAATACAACACATATTAGGCCGGACACGTACGACCGAAACATCGCGAAAAATAAATGTGCAATGCCGAGGGTCGAACGGCTCGAACCATAGATGCATCTATTACCCCGCCCGCGAATCGAACATACGATGCGGTTAACATAATAGTAGGGCTATTCCGCTCACGAATCATACATGTGACGCGATGCCGCATACATACATAAAATTATCAACTTTTTAGGGAATTATCAGAGGTTATTTTTTAAGGCAAGAACCTAAGCAATATATCATGGACCACAACTTACTAATATTCTCATGCCAAATCAAGGATAATATGCAATTCAAGATAGGTTTAGGAATACATGTAAGGTATATATAAGCATGCTCGTGAGTCCTAGAACTACCCAACACAACATAGTAGTTGCTATGCACAGACTCTCGTCACTTCGTGCGTGCGTAGCCCCCGTAAATAAGGACATGCAGTTATTTATAATCACCTATGGGGACAATTCCCCCTTACAAGGTTAGAAAGGAGATTAAGCTCGTGTCGAACCTACTCGCCGGACCAAGAACGCGCCCGAAACTCCGAACTATACACCTGAGGACTCGAAACTAGACAAATGTTATACAAATTCATTAATTTATGCTCAAAATATGGAGATTATCCTACTCATTTAGTAAATTTCCCATCCTTGAAGAAATTCTAAAATCCAACCCCGGACCCACATGCTCGGATTCCAAAAATTCTCGAAGGAAAACTCACCCATAGCCTAAGGGTCACTAATATACGATTTCTACTTGATTTCATAGCTAATTAACGAGTAAATTCTCAAATTATCGAAAGCCCTAGGTTACTACCCCATTCTTGAATTTATACTAATTTAGGTAGTTAATTAAGCTAGTATTTCATGCATGAAGCTAATATTAGAGTGTAAGTTACTTACTTTCAATGACCAGGTCATTTGCCCCTCTAAACTGGTGGAAATCGCCCCAAGGAAGAAGAAGATGATAAGGGAAATGAGTTAATTCCCGTGTATAAATACACCAACGAGTCCCAATTCATAATACAGACTCGCTCGAGCCTTCGGAACATCCAAAACAACGCTAAAAATCATAATCATACCTCAAAACCCCTAGAACAAAAATTAGGAACTTTACGTTTTCTAGACTTCGCTAACAACGCGTCGAAACGACTTATACTACTCGGAATGACACCAAATTTTGCAGGCACGTCATAAATGACATAACAGAGGTCTCAGAATTCCGTTCGGACCTCCATATCGCAAAAACACGTCCCAAACCATAATGGAACTTAAGGAACTCTTAATTCAATATTATGCGCCGAAACGCTCCCGGGTCATCAGAAACCCATTCCGAACATACGACCAGGTCCGAAATCATCATACGAAGCTACCGAAATAGTCAAAACTCGATTCTGACGTCGTTTACTAAAAATGTTGACCGAAGTCAAACTTGACCTTAAAGGCCAACCTTAAGGAACCAAATGCTCCTATAGCACTCTAAACACTTATGAAACCCGGACCACCAGTCCCCGCAAATCATAAATCGTAATAAGCCGCTATGGAAAGTTTCATTTAGGCGAACGGGGTCCGATAAAGCAAAATGACCGGTCGGGTCGTTACAAAAAGTGAATTAAAATCTATAGTCTCTAATCATACTTGGGACTTATCATATTTCCCTAAAGGTTGTAAACCCATAAGTAGAAATGGATATTTAAGAAGAAATTGAGACCTGATGGTAAAATTGAGAAATATAAGGCTAGACTTGTTATTAGGGGTTTTAACCAAAAGAAAGACATTGATTACTTTGACACTTATTCTCCTGTGACTAAGATAGCGACTATTAGAACTCTTGTTTCTTTAGCCGCTATTCATAATTTAGTGATACATCAAATGGATGTTAAAATGGCTTTCCTAAAAGGTGATTTAAAGGGAGAGATCTGTATGTCTCAACCTGAGGGATCTGTGATCCAAGGACAGGAGAATAAAGTATGCAAATTGAGAAAGTCTTTGTATGGTCTAAAGCAAACACCTAAGCAATGGTGCGAAAAGTTCAATAGCACATTAGCGGGTTATGTTTTTGTTGTTAATGCATATGATACTTGTGTTTGTTCCAAATTGATAGCATCAGATTGTGTGTCACGCCCCAAAATCAGGAAGCGTGCCCGGCGCTCAACCTAGCGAACCCGACTGAGCAAGCTTGTTAGATTTATTTCTACCCAAACTCATCCACGAATAAAGAGGAGATGTAATCCATTAATAAAACATTGAAAAGATTTAATTAATAGCTCCCAATTCATTACCATTAGAAACTACATTATAATTTCCAAAATATTAAAAATTTACAGATATAATTAAAAAATATGTTTGCCAAATACTAACATTTCTAGTTTGACTCCCAATATAAAACACCAACCACAACCAGTCTACGAGCCTCTAAGTACAACAGAAGAGTAATATGAAAATGCCGGCAACAAGGACTCGGCTATACCTCATAGTACATAATAGAACATATAGATGACATAAAGCCCGGAATCGAGTTGGGCTCACCAAAACCTGCTGAATAGAGAGTGACTGCTAATGCAGACCAAAGTTGTCCGCTGATGAACCACCTGCATCCATTTAAGATGCAGCGTCCCTAGCAAAAGGGTCGTTAGTACATATGGAATAGTACTAGTATGTATAACTAAACACCATCTAGTAGAATGAAAAATAATACACGGAAGAACAATCATGAAATCAATATAATCCTTAAACAATACCAAAACATCAAATTAAGGATCACTTACATTTTCAAGTCAGTTTCCATGTTATTAAGTTGGATGGTCTTTTTAATTCCAATATGCCATGGTCTACAATACCACCGTGTAATTACACGGAGTCTGATCTCGGCCCGATTTCCTAAGACATCACATTTTAGACATCAATCATATTCACAATTTCATCCACAATACCATCGTGTTATTACACGGAGTCCGATCTCGGCCTGATCGGCTAAGACATCTCATTTGAGACATCAACCATATTTACAATTTCATATTTCTTTCCCATCTTTTTACTGTATTGGTACGAGTGGCCCAAACTATAAGGTTATTCTTGGCCCTTGGCCATATCTCATGATTAAAGTTCTTTTCCACATTCCAACATTATTATATTCATCAATAAAAACACGGTTCTTCATTCAAGACTTTTGATTTCACATGTGAGTAATATAGAATCTAAGGCACAAAAGGGCTTTTTGACACAACTCGGCGTAACAATCTTTAATCGAATTTGACTTGAAGTCGAGGCATTTTTTATATCTTACACTCAGTATTTCATATTTTGTATTTTATGCATGCCTTTTCACTTTCAACAATCGTCAAACATTTCCAACAATAAGGCATTTCTATTCATGACGTTTAAGCACACATAAGAACACATAATAGTCTTAAGCATATAAGGAGTTCTTACACAACTGTCATTAGCTTCCATTTGAAACACAACTTCATGTCAAGGCATTTGGACACGCAAGTCATACTTTGAACACATTCTTCCAACAAGAGTACAATATGACAAGAGCAATTAAATTACATATTGAACATGGATATCTTTTGACACCAGCTTATTAGGAATATTCAATGCATCTGGGCATTTTATCAAACACCTAGTAGGCATAATCCTTTACATCTCATAGTCGTAGAATTAGTTCATCCAACCACAACCATTTACCAAATAATTATCCCATCATTCTCCCCCGCTTAGGATCATTCGTCCTCAAATGAGGGTCAAGATCTGTCATTAGCATCAAATGTGACCCAACTGTAACTTCACACACTAGCAGTTCCAAATTTTGACTAACTCCTTAAATTTCTAGAAATTTTTCCAAAGTCTTCCCTGTAATTAGGCCTATCCACCTTCATAGAATCCAAAAACCAATCCTAACAATACGTCTGCAACTCAACAAGCATTACAATATACATTAATAAAATCAATCTTAACATTAAGGGCCTTACATTACCAACAGTGGTATCTGGATATGAATTGCACCTTTTTTAAATCATAACACATAGAAAGTACCTTTTTAACCACAACAATTTGGCTATACAAACAAGTGAGAATATTTTCTTTCCAGAACAGTTTCGGCCTTCAAGGCGATCTCCTCGACCCACAAACTTGGACATAGCACTTGACATAGGCAATCCCAACTTCCCAACTTATTTAACAAAGATGAAAATTAGGTACCTTTCATAAGCCAACTACCCATTAACCTTACCTTCGATTGGTTCCACCAGAACAACTGTCACGACCCAAACTGGAGGATCATGACTAGTACCCGGGCCATACTTGCCGAGCACCAACGTACATTTTATCTAATCTTCTTATTATCTTTAAGGGCTGACGAGATCAATATAAGTGTTAGATGTGGATTATGAACACCAAATAACGATAGATAATGGAATGAACATGGATAACATGGGATAACAAGACTTCCAAGAAACTACATATAGGTTAGGAGCTACCAAGCTTCCATGAAAGACTATACAACAAAAATCATCCGACAAGGCATACCAAACTATACATAAGCTGACACCTGTCTATGAGCCTCTAAAGGATCATAATTAATGCAACATAGTTGGAACTGGGCCCCGACATACCCATAATATCTATAACAAAAAATGCATACCAAGACCACGACAAGTCCGAAGAAGGGATCTCGCCTATAACCGCTGAACTGGAAAGCCTACTATGGTAAGGGAACTGCATCTACCTGTCTAACAGGACCTGCAGCACGACATGCATCATCCAAAAATAAAAAGGACGTCAATATGAATAATGTACCGAGTATGTAAGGCATGTCAATATAAATATGAACAATAATGTAAGGAGAGGTAGAGAAGATACAACCTGTAACATTTGAGTGTTTCTAAGAGACAGTAACATGAAATGCATGATACATATATACACATAATCATTTAAAAACATCCGCCTCTGTGGGCATCATCATTATCGTATCAACATCTGCCTCTGTGGGCATCATCATCATCATATCATACCCGGACTCAAAGAGGACTTGGTAAACCCAACTGATTGGTGGTTTCACAATAGGTGCCATACTCGGCCGAGTATAGTGCGACTCATTAGAGTAAAATAGATACATGTGTATAATGCATGTAGGACTCATTGGAATCATGTTTTGAACATTTCAGAGTGACGTAAGGTCGATATTCTACGTACACATTATTAGGATCAACTCTTCATCAAGAATATTATAAGAATCAGGAAGTATCAACAAAATTAATAACATAAGCATAAGAGGAGAAACCTCAACATCAATTGTTCCATAAGAAGGGAAACAATGCAAGTACTGTTAGCTTCTAAGAGTAGAGTATCTTTGGAAGCTTGTTCATTACATTTTGTAAAATCGGAGTCGTGCAAAAGAAGGAAAGAGATAGCCTCACATACCTTGTATATACTGCCCCAATCTCAAGCTATGCAATAGTCTACAATAAGAGAAACGACACTATCGTTATCATTTAAGCGTCATAACTATTGTGTATCGTCCACAACCTATTTTACGCTGAAACGGACAGAACCTTCCTTATATATATGACTTCATACAAGTCAAAACAATCACCAAACAGCCCAAACAACATCAATAATAATCAAATTGAGCCTCCCAAAACAGTCCACACACAACCTAATAACTTCATACATAAGACGACCACCGTAGTCGTGTCAAACGACCCGGAAATATTACAACGAACGACCAGCCCACAACCCTACATCTATATGGTGTTTATCCACACCCTTACTCCTCCAAAACTCCACAATACAGTAGTAAAACACGCAGCTCAACAGCAACACAAAACAGTTCGCTACAAGTGAATAACTCGAACCCACGGCTTCCGATCACCGTCCCATGAGTTCTTACAAGTATAAAACGAATTACCATGAATTTACAGCACAAAAAAATGGATGAAAGAGAGCAGTAAACTCACCTTACTTTCTGGATAAGTCAGCCCTTATCTTGGTTCTTCAAACTCTAGGGTTTACGCCCAATTTGAACTTGAAAGAGAGGGAAAATCAATTAGGGTTTGTGGATAACTTTTGGGAGGAAGTTTCCAGGGGTTTAGGTCTGGTTATTTGTGAAATATAATGAGGGATATATTGCAGGAGATGAGAATTTTATTGGGCTCTTTGGATGACCCGAAATTACCTCTTTTTGGGCTATCATTTAACCAAGTAGGTGACCCACCTACTTGTCACCTAGCAGCTTGTGCAGTCTCGCAAAAATATCTATATCTCTCTACTCCAATGTCGTATTGATAAGCGGTTTAATGAGTTGTAAACTAGACTCATAGATATTAAATTTGGTGGGTATATCATCCTGTAATTCCAAGTATATTGGGAGAAAAGATTAATAACATTTGACCCAAAGTTTAAGTAAAACTATGAACCTAAGTTGCGACAACTCTTGTCGACTTTTGTTTCATAACTCCTTTGACTTCAACACTATGATAAGGATATTATATGAATAAAATACTTTAAAACACGACTTCTTGAGAATATCAAGCACCCCTAGGTTTACCACAAAATATGAGTTACAACATCCTTGATTCGTTTAACTTCTAATACATGTTAATCACTCTTATATACTCTTGTATCATTTAGTATCAATAGGATTAACTTATTATCATCTCAAAGATAATATCTTGTCATGTTTACGTCGATTAACTTATGACATGAACCAACGTACGAGAATATGGGTTGTAACACCCTCCCCCCTTAGGAGCATTTGTCCTCGAATGTAAGTGTTTAGGGGGAGCCTAACTCATCGTAGATTCCAACGGGAATTTTCGGCCCATTTTTCCCCTATAAAATGGATACTAGATAAACTTACAAGCAGTTAAACCCAACATATTGCCATTCAAGGCTAAAGCATTATGGATATGTACACTATCTGCATATCACCATTGTGTATTAAGGAAGAGTACTCTCAAGCTATTAGTTACCTCATAGAGCTGTTTCACCTTCTAATGCGTCCTGCGTCCCCTCGGCATCCTTGTTATCTTGAATCTAGAACAAGTAAGGGTATTTAGACTTCATCTGCTCTTCTGCTTCCCAAGTATTTCATCTCTGTTCTTGTTCCTCCACAATACTTTGACGGAAGCTACATCCTTTGTTCTTAGCTTGCGGACTTGTCGATCTAATATAGCTACTAGCACTTCTTCATATGATAGATCCTCTGTAACTTGTACATATTTGATAAGGAGGACTCGAGAAGGGTCTCCAATACATTTCCCTAACATAGATACATGGAATACCGGGTGGACAAATTCCAATTCGGATGGCAATTCTAAATCATAAGCAACCTGTCCCATTCGTCGGAGAATTTTGTACGGACCGATATACCGTGGACTCAGCTTACCCTTCTTCCCAAAACGCATAACACCCTTCATCGGTGAGATCCTCAGGAAAACCCAATCACCAACCTCGAACTCCAAATCACGATGTCAGACATCAGAATAAGACTTTTGCCTGCTTTGTGCCGTCCTTAGCCGCTCTTGTATTAGTTTTACCTTCTCAATGGCTTGGTGAATCAAATCTGGCCCATATAGTTATGTTTCAATGACTTCGAACCATCCAAGTGGTGATCTACATCTCCTCCCTTATAGTGCCTCGTACGGGGCCATTTTAATACTGGAATGATAACTATTATTGTAGGCAAATTCTATAAGTGGATGATGGTCATCCCAATTCCCCGTGAAAACCAGAACACATGCTCGTAGCATATCTTCAAGTGTTTGAATGGTACGATCAACTTTTCCATCAGTCAGTGGATGGAATGCAGTGCTGATATTTAGTTGTGTGCCCAAACCCTTCTAAAAACCTCCAAAAGTTAGCTGCAAATTGCGCTCCTCGGTTTGATATAATAGATATCGGTACACCATGAAGCCTAACAATATCCTTGATATACAACATTGCAAAATCTTCCGCTGTGTAAGTTGTCTTAACTGGCAGAAAATGGGCACATTTTTAAGTCGATCAACTACACCCATACGGAGTCAAACTTACGATAAGAGCGAGGCAATCCAATAATGAAGTCCATATTAATCACCTCCCATTTCCAGGTCGGAATCTCTATATTTTGAAGCAATCCTTTGGGTTTCTGATGTTCGATTTTTACTTGTTGACAATTAGGACACTGGGCTAGAAATTCTGCAATAGACTTCTTCATGTTATCCCACCAATACTGCTCCTTAACATCATGATACATCTTTGTCTAGCCGGGATGGATGGAATATCGGGATTGATGAATCTCAATCATAATCTTCTCTCTCAACCCTGCCACATCAAGCACACATAACCGGCCCAGGTATCTCAGTGCCCCATCTGCTCTGATCACAAAATCCGTAATTGTACACTGTTGAATGCTCTCTCTCAATCGTACTAAGGTAGGATCTTCATATTGCCGTGCTTTTACCTTGGCTACCAAAGATGATTCTGATGTATTATGTACAGTAAATCCTCATTCATCAGGGTCTAAAAATATAATTCTCATATTCGCTAGCTAATGAAGCTCATTAGTCAACCCCTGTCTACTTGCCTCAATGTGTAATAAGCTTCCCATTCACTTACGATTGAGAGCGTCTACACAACATTGGCTTTACCAGGATGGTACAATATTTCAACATCGTAATCTTTCAGTCAAGCCACCTACGTTGCGTCAAATTCAACTCTTTCTGCTTGAAGATGTATTGTAAGCTCTTGTAATCTGTGTAGATGTTAACATGGACGCCGTATAAGTAGTGTCGCCATATCTTCAAATCATATATTACCGCAGCCAATTCCAAATCATGGGTCGGGTAATTTTTTTCATGCTTCTTCAATTGTGTTGATGTATAAGCAATCACCTTCCCATGTTGCATCAATACGCACCCCAAACCTATACCTGAGGCATCACAATATACCACATAACCTTATGTTCCTTCTGGGAGAGTGAGCACTGGCATAGGTGTCATTCGATTCTTTAACTCCTGAAAACATCGTTCACAAGCGTCAGACCACTGGAACTTAGTAACTTTCTATGTTAACCTAGTCAATGGTGATGATATGGAGGAAAACCCTTCTACAAATCGCCTATAATATCCTGCTAGCCCCAGGAAGCTGCGGACTTCTGATGGTGTTGTAGGTCTCGGCCAATTCTTTACTGCATCGATCTTTTGAGTATCGATACTAATACCCTCGTCAGATATCACATGGCCAAGGAATGCTACTGATTTCAACCAAAATTCACATTTGGAGAGCTTAGCATATAACTTAGGATGCTGAAGCGTCTGTAATACTATCCGCAAGTGACCCGCATGTTCCGCCTCCGAACAAGAATACACCAAAACGTCATCAGTGAATACGATCACGAACACATCAAGATAGGGCTTGAATACAGTATTCATGAGATCCATAAAAACTGCTGGGGAATTTGTTAGCCCAAACGACATCACCAAGAACTCAAAGTGCCCATATCTTGTCCGGAAGGCCGTGTTTGGAATATCCTTCTCCTTAACCCTCACCTGATGATACCCTGAACGTAAGTCAATCTTGGAAAAATACTTGGCACCCTGGAGTTGGTCAAACAGGCCGTCAATCCTTGGAAGTGGATACTTGTTCTTTATAGTAAACTCATTCAACTGTCGATAGTCGATACACATCCGTAAGGACCTGTCTTTCTTCCGCACGAACAGGACTGGTGCACCCCAAGGTGAGGTGTTAGGCCTAATGAAACCCTTATCCAGCAATTCCTTCAACTGCGCCTGCAACTCGCGCAACTCTGCCGGGCCATCCTATATGGAGGAATAAATATGGGTTGAGTGTCAGGCAATAAATCAATGCTAAACTCAATCTCCCTTTCAGGTGGAAGGCATAGAAGTTCATCTGGGAAAACATCTAGAAATTCATTGACCACGGGGATTGATTGTAGAGCAGGAGGCTTTGTCTGCGCATCCCTAACGCGAACGAGATGATAAATGTACCCTTTTGAGATCATCTTCCTTGCCTTAAGAGAGGAAATAAACATACCTTTTAGCGTAGCAATGTTCCCTTTCCATTCGATGATGGGGTCATTAGGAAATTGAAACCTAACCATCTTCGTACGACAATCAAAATTTGCATAGCGTGAGGCCAACCGTCCATTCCCATTATCACGTCAAAATAAACCATTTCTAATTCAAATAAATTCACCGAGGTTTGACGAATACAAATCATCAATGTGCAACCTTTATATACCATTCTAGCAATCACAAAATCTCCTATCGGAGTAGATTCCGCAAGTGGTTTACTTATCAATTTAGGTTCAACGCCAAACTTATTAGCCACAAAAGGTGTAACATATGATAATGTAGATCCCAGATCAATCAACGCACATACATCGTAAGAAAACATAGACAATACACCTGTAACAACATCCTGAGACGACTCGATATCCTGTCGACCTACTAGAGCGTACGTTCGATTTGGAGCACCACTCGAAATCGGCACTACACCTCTACCTCTACTACGACATGTCAACTATTGAAAACCCCGTGCTGGAGTGTGAATTGATGAGGAAGAAGCAGACACAGATCCAGTTGGCTGAGCCATACCACCACCTTCTGTAGTAGGACAATACCGCATCATATGGCCAGGCTGTACGCAAGAGTAGCACACATCAAAACCTCGACGACACAGTCCAAAGTGGGCCTTGCCACACTGATCACAGCGGGGTGTTGGGAGTCTCGTCTAACTAGTATCCCTGTGATATTGAGATCCTGATGCCCGCGAACTCTGACCTGGACTAGAATAGGTAGATCGATCATACCAAGGCCTCTGAAACTGTGGAGGAGCACTAGCTACAGGTGGCGCCGAACTCCTCGAAAATTGGGGCCTAACACTACCTCTGGAGTCATGAGAATACCCTACAAACCTCGCCCTCTTATGCTGACCCCTATTCTGCTCCCGATCTACCCTTTGCTGGCGCTTACGATCCTCTAGGGTCTGAGCATAAGCCTGAATACGGGAAATATCCATGCCCTCCACCAAGGAGGCTGTCGTGCACTTATTTATCAGATGTGGTCCCAACCCGTTCATGAACATATGCACCCTATCACTCATCTCGGCCACCATATGAGGAGCATATCTTGCTAAAGAATCACATTGCATTCCATACTCTCGCACACTTATATTACCTTGTCTAAGGTTGAAGAACTTATCAGCTCTAGCTCGTCTTATCTCAATGGGAAAATAGTGACAAAGAAAGGCCTCAGACAATTCCTTCCACACAGATGAAGGAGCATTCAGACCCTTGGATCTCTCCCAAACTATCATACCAAAAACCGCTAAATCCCGTAACCGATATGAAGTCAACTCTACTGTCTCTGTATCTGTAGCATGCATAACCCATAGTGTACGATGAACCTGGTCAATAAAATTTTGTGGGTCCTCCTTGGGGTCTGATCCGGTAAACAGTGCAGGGTCTAGATTAATAAAATCACAAACTCTCGTACTATCCGGTTTATCAACAACACCAGTATTCTGCCTCTGAGCCTAAGCAGCTACCAAGCTAGTCAACAACTGCACCACACTCTGCATATCCTACTCTGTAGGGCCAGACGGAGGAACTGGTGGTGCTGGGTTCTTCCTAGTATCCTCTAGATGAGACGGAGTAGATGAGGTATGAGACAGCATCTCACTCTGAGCCTCATTTTGGCCTACTCTGGCTTGACGCACCTGACTGGTACCCTCTCCCGCAGCTATATCAAGTCTTCTACTAATCGATTGCTTCCTATTCGAAGGAATCGCTGAATGAAAACAAGGTTAATATTAGATACAACACTAAAGACTCAACTCTACGCACGATCTAGATTTAGGAAGAAGGTAACAACCCTAGATGTCACGTAGTCTCCTGATTATAAATGTGGCGCGTTACACATCAATAATCAAGACTCTACTAGACACGGCTCATAGAAAACCCCTAGAACAGACTTGCTTCGATATCAAGTTTGTCACGACCCAAACTGGAGGATCATGACTAGTACCCGAGGCATACTTGCGTAGCACCAACATACATTTTATCTAATCTTCTTATTATCTTTAAGGGCCGACGAGATCAATATAATTGGTAGATATGGATTATGAATACCAACAACGATGGATAATGGAATGAACATGGATAACATGGGATAACAAGACTTCCAAGAAACTACATATAAATTAGGAGCTACCACGCTTCCATGAAAGACTATACAACAAAAATCATCCGACAAGGCATACCAAACTATACATAAGACGACACCTGTCTATGAGCCTCTAAAGCAGTATAATTAATGCAACATAGTCAGAACAGGGCTCCTACATACCCATAATATCTATAATAAAAAATGCATACAAAGACCATGGCGAGCCCGGAGAAAGGATCTCGCCTATAATCGCTGAACTGGAAAGCCTACTGTGGTGGGGGAACTGCGTCTACCTGTCTATCAAGACCTGTAGCACGACATGCAGCATCCAAAAATAAAAGTACGTCAGTACAAATAATATACTGAGTATGTAAGACAGGTCAATATAAATATGAACAATAATATAAAAAGAGGTTGGGAAGATACAACCTGTAACATCTGAGTGCTTCTAAGAGATAGTAACATGAAATGCATGATACATATATACACATAATATTTGAGAAACATCCGCCTTTGTGGGCATCATCATTATCGTATCAACATCCGCCTTTGTGGGCATCATCATCATCATATCATACCCCACCTCAAAGAGCACTCGGTAAACCTAAATGATCAGTGGTTTCACAATAGGTTCCATACCCGGCCGACTATAGTGCGGCTCGGTAGAGTAAAATAGATAGATATATATAATGAATGTATGACTCATTGGAATCATGTTCTGAACATTTCGAAGTGACGTAAGGTCGATATTCTCCATACACATTATTAGGATTAACTCTTCATCAAGAATATGATAAGAATTAGGAAGTACCAACAACATTGATAACATAATAATAAGAGGAGCAACCTCAACATCAATTGTTCCATAAGAAGGGAAACAATGAAAGTACTGCTAGCTTCTAAGAGTAGAGTATATTTGGAAGCTCGTTTATTGCATCATGTACAATCGGAGTCGTGCAAAAGAAGGAAATGGATAACCTCACATACCTTGTATATACTTCCCCAATATCAATCTTTGCAATTGTCATGACTCCTTAGTCTAGAATAAGAGAAATGACACTATCGTTATCATTTAAGCGTCATAACTATTGTGTATCGACCACAACCTATTTTACGATGAAACGGACAACACCTCCCTTATATATATGACTTCACACAAGTCAAACAAATCACCAAACAGCCCAAAAAATATCAATAATAATCAATTTGAGCCTCCCGAAACAGTCCACACTCAACCTAATAACTTCATACATAAGACGACCACCGTAGTCGTGTCAAACGACCCGGAAATGTTACGACGAACAACCAGCCCACAACCCTAAATCTATATGGTGTTACTACACACCCTTCCTCCTCCAAAAACGCACAATACAGTAGTAAAACACTCAGCCCAACAGCAACACAAAACAGTCCGCAAAACAGTCCCCTACAAGTGAATAATTCGAACTCACGGCTTCCGATCACCGTCCCGTGAGTTATTACAAGTATAAAACGAATTACCATGATTTACAGAAGAAAAAAATGGATGAAAGAGAGCAATAAACTCACCTTACTTTCTGGATAACTCAGCCCTTATCTTGGTTCTTCAAACTCTAGGGTTTAACCCCAAATTGAACTTGAAACAGAGGGAAAATCAATTAGGGTTTGTGGATAACTTTCGGGAGAAAGTTTGCAGGGTTTAGGTATGGTTATTTGTGAAATATAATGAGGGGTATATTTCAGGAGATAAGACTTTTAATGGGCTCTTTGGATGACCCAAAATTTCCTCTTTTTGGGCTATCATTTAACCAAGTAGGTGACCACCTACTTGTCACCTAGCAGCTTGTGCAGTCTCGCGAAACTGTCTATATTTCTCTACTCCAATGTCTTATTGATAAGAAGTTTGATGCGTTAGAAACTAGAATCATAGATCTTCAATTTAGTGGGTATATCATGTTGTAATTTCAAGTATATTGGGAGAAAATCTTAATATAAATTTACCTAAAGTTTAAGTAAAAATATGAACCTAAGTTGCGACAACTCTTGTCGACTTTTGTTTCATACCTCATTTGATTTCAAGACTATGATACAGATATTATATAATTCAAATACCTTAAAACACGACTTCTTGATAATATCAAGCACCCCTAGGTTTACCCAAAAATACGAGTTACAACATCCTTGATTCGTTTAACTTCTAATACATGTTAATCACTCTTATACACTCTTGTATCATTTAAGATCAATATGGTTAACTTATTATCTTCTCAAAGATAATCTATTCTCATGTTTACATCGTTTAACTTAAGGCATGAGCCAACGTACGTGAATATGGGTTGTAACAATGATAGACAAAGGACTTCCATGTACCTTCTCGGACATGGACGCATGAAAAAACATCGAGTGCATAGAAGACAACAACGGGTAGACATCATACTCATACTTTGGGCTATTTCCTTCAAGGTTCCATAAGGCCAAATGTGCACTTCACCTAACTTAAATTACAATTCACATAATATCTTCATGGATAAAATCTTGAGAATAATCCGTTCGCTTTATTCAACTCATAATCCCTATGTCAAACACTCAAATTAAACATTTGGTCTCAACAGAGAGCCTACTAAGGGTGTTTATGAGAAAAGAAGTGTTACATCGACATATAGAAGGACACAATCCATGGTTATACAATAAGGGTTGTGAAACCAATGCAATGAATTTACTACATAAGTGTGCATATGTTATCCATTTGAGTCAGAGGGTTCCATAAGAAATTCATCAGGTACAGTCCTTTGTTGAGAATTCATGGAAGAAAATGAGAAGTATTAACCTAGGGTTCTAACTCATTTCAAAGAAATCCTGATAGAACTCAGTTGCTCAATAGGTTGTAAGTAAGATAATTGTGATAATGAGGCTTCATGAATAATGCGTTTTGTTCAAAGAGTAGGTACATGCAATGTTTTGTGACTCAGATTCTTATTAAGACCATATTTATGCGGGCTCTCAATATAGATGTTCATTTAGAACAAGGAAAAGTATGTGGTGTTCAGAATGATGTACTAAGGAGTGACTTAATTTGTAACTTTAGATTGATAGAGTAGTTCCTTAACTGATGTCCCTCGACTCCATATCTGAAACATACATTGGTACCATAGTGACATACCCCAAATGAAATCTCCTACACTTCACGCAACGGGGATGAGGTCCACTAAACAGATTCGCCCCACTGACATGATATTTACCCTTTTGGCATACATCTTATGCATTTTCCTTATCCTTCCACTAGGACCCCGTAACGGGATTAACAATCTCTATACCAGCTAGCTGTGTATACCTTTGGAATTGCCCAAATCTATCACCCCAAACACACTAATAATCATACTCACAACATGAAGCCAAATGCTCCTATCCGCACATCGGGCAAACCAGGATAGGTGCACCCAACCTAGGGAATTTTTTCTTCCCACAATCATAGCATATTTCAAGAGTCATCCAACATCTCCCCAAGTGACGCTTCTTACAAATCAAACAATCTGGCTTATAGGCACCAACAACCCTCTTTCGTTTCATAGGCGGTCTCACCACATTATCCGGTGGTGCAATAATATTGATAGGAATAAGGACACTTGTCCTAGTGAAAAGTTCCTCTAATCCCTCCTCGGCTCGCACATTCTCCCAATGAACCCTTGTGCAATCTTCCCCAAATTCAAAGGTTGGGTCATTCCTTCATTGCTGCTTCGAACTCGTGGATTTCTCATCTAGAAAATGAGACATGACGAGGAAATTAGCTCCCTATCTTGATCTCTATCGCACGATCTGGAGTATGAAAGAATGGTGATATTCCTAAATGTCCGATTAGCCTCATCATTATAGATGTGGTTGACAACACACTGATAAGAAGGACACTACTAGATACGGCTCCGAGATATCCTAGGACACTTTAAAACCTTAGGCTCTGATACCAAGTTTGTCACGCCCAAACTCAAGAAGCGTGCCCAGCGCTCAACCTAGTGAACCCGACTGAGCAAGCCTGTTAGATTTCCTTCTACCCAAACCCACCCACGAATAAAGAGGAGATGTACTCCATTAATCAAACATTGAAAAGATATAATTAATAGCTCCCATTTCATTACCGTTAGAAACTACATTATAATTTCCAAAATATTAAAAGTTTACAGATAAAATTAAAAAAACATGTTTTCAAAATACTAACATTTCTAGTTTGACTCCCAACATCAAACACCAACCACTACCTGTTTATGGAGACATAAAGTACAACAGAACAGTAATATGGAAATCTCGGCAACTAGGCTCCGGCTATACCTCATAGTACAGAATACAACGTAAGATGACATAAAGCCCAAAATAGAGTAGAGCACACCAAAACCTGCTGAATATAGAGTGAATGCTAATGAGGACCAAAGTTTTCCATTGATGAACCACCTGCATCTATTGAAGATGCAGCGCCCCTGAAAAAAGGGACGTTAGTACATATGGAATAGTACTAGTATGTATAACTAAACACTATCTCAATAGAATGAATAATAATACACAGAAGAACAATCATGAAATCAATAGAAGCCTTAAACAATACAAAAACATCAAGTTAGGGATTATTTACAGTTTCAAGTCAATTTCTGCAATATTAGGTTTGATGGACTTTTTAATGACAATATGCCACAGTCCACAATACCACCGTGTTAATACACGGAGTCCGATCTCGTCCCCATCAGGTAAGCCATCCCATTTGAGACATCAACCATAGTCAAAATTTTATCCACAATACCACCGTGTATTACACGGAGTCCGATCTCAGCCCGATCAGCTAAGCCATCTCTTTTGAGACATCAACCCTATTCACAATTTAATATTTCTTTTCCATCTTTTTACTATATTGGAACGAGTGGCCCCAATTATAAGGTTATTGGTGGCGCTTGGTCGTATCTCATTATTCAAGTTCCTTTCCACATTCCAACATTATTATATTCATCAATAACAACATGATTCTTCATTCAAGCAACTTAAACTACAACAACAACAACAACGAATGGAACCAATATTAGTAGTAGTTTCCACAATTTAGGTCATATAGGCATTTTATAAAACACCTAGTAGGCATAAGCCTTTAAATCTCAAAGCCATAGAATTAGTTCATCCAACCACAACCATTTAACAAAAAATTATCTCACCATCATTCTTAAATATTTTATAACTTTCAACATCACATGCATGACCATCCATCCACACCCAACCAACAAAATTTCATCAAATAATTACCTTTCAATCTCTACAAGGTTATGTATTTAAATGGGGAAATTATGGCTTCCGATCACCACCCCATGAGTCCCAATACTTAATTCATACTCATATTTCCATAATAAATTTGTGCATGTAAGTTTAAGGGTGTAGGATTACCTTTTGGAAGATATCTTGCGAACCCTCCCATTGAGTTCTTGAAGAAGTTTCTTGAAAATCTAAAGATTCCATGTGTAGATTTCAGCAACACTAGTGTTGCAATAATGGTATTTCACACCAAGATAATGGGTATTTCTTACCTTGAAGAAGATAGAAGGTTGTGGTCTTGAGAGAGTGGTGAAGAGCGCAAAAATCTATCCAAGTGAAGTGGGGGAAATGAACCCCCAAAGTGAGTACTTAAAATAAAAGCTTCAGGTGGAGGTAGTGCCAGTGCCAGTGCCAAATACCTATACTTCACTAGTTTTCAAAGTTACTGAGAGGCCTGGCGTGCCACAATCCGCGTGTTGCGCTGCATGCTTCTACACTCACCCTCAATCGATACTTTGTTATGATATAGACCCAATGGACTTCCAAACCTTCATAAAAGTATGAAACCATGTTTACAGAATAACATTCTTTCCATTTAATGTATCAAACTTGTTACACACAAATTCTTCCCATTCATAAATCTCCTTAATATGTTCCAATACACCTTAAACATATATTTTCATTTCAAAATGATGAGACTAAGAATTTTGTGTTCTTCTAAATTTGAAATGAAAGACCTGGGAGAAGCTGATGTGATTTTAGGGGTTAAAATAAATAAACCTTCTAATGGTTTTTCATTGCATCAGTCTCATTATGTTGAGAAAATGTTGTAAACGTTTAATTGTTTTGATGTAGCACATGTGAGAACTCCGTATGATCCTAGCATACACTTGAAAAAGAATAAAGAATCTAGTATTTCTCAATCTGAGTATGCTAAGATAATTGGTAGTGTAATGTTTCTTATGAATTATACACGACCTGATATGGCTTATGCTATTAGTGGATTGAGTAGATATACTCACAACCCTAGTAGTGAACACTGGAATGCTCTTCATGATTTTCTAGGTATTTGAGAGGTACTATGGATTGGTGATGGCATTTTAATAAATTTCCTGCTGTTTTAAAAGGATTTTGTGATGCAAACTCGGTTACTGACAATGATGAAGTTAGCTCTACTAGTGGCTATGTGTTTACTTTGGGTGCAGGTGCTATTGTATGGATATTCAAAACAGACTTGTATAGCATGATCTACTATGGAGTCTGAATTCATTTCTCTAGAGTTGGAAGGGCAAGAAACAGAGTGGTTGAGAAACTTATTGGTAGATGTTCCTTTGGGGGAAAGAAAAGCTTCACCAGTTTCTCTATACTCTGACTCACATACAGAAATCAAAATTGCCAAAAATAGTGTGTACAATGGTGAAAGAAGACATATCCACATTAGACATGGTTCAACAAAGGAGGTGTTGAAACATGGTGTTATTTCCTTGGTATATGTAAGATCCGAAAGAAATTTGGCGGATCCTTTAACCAAGGGCTAGACAAGGAGAGTTATACTTGAAATGTCGAGGGGGATGGGGATAAGGCCCATGGATTGAGGGAGTATGGTGGATACCCATTTGTCGTCAAACGAAGCCATATGAGACCTCAATTTGCATTACATTTCCTATCCCTATGGCGTGCGATAGTGCTTTATATGGTTGAGCTTATTTTGATCTTAATAATTTCATAGCCTTAATGTAGTCTATGTCTAGATAGACTTGATGGAATCACCTACGTGAGTTTAAATGTACGATCACCTTTTATGAAAGAAATGTGATGTATTTGTAGAGCGCTCATGAGACCTAAGGTATGTGCATGACCATAAAAGCACTTTGTTAGTATCCTGGAGTTTGCATAAAATTAAGGATATAGAATGTGTTCTCGGAGTCTCAACAAATGTCCATTCAGTTCAAGAGTACTTCACTTTGTGGATGCTAGTTGTTGCCTTATTTCACTATGTGTCAACTCAAATCAAAAGATATTGACACTTAAGTACATGTTCCTTCTTTTTCCCAGAATTCTTCTACATGTGTCTTTGCATTAGTGGGGGTTTTGGTATTATTTATAATGCAAAGTAAAATATTTGTTTTTGAAAATCCATTTACAACAAATATCCATGGGTCTTTTTATTTTACAAGTGTCCTATATATTTTCACGTGGCTTCTTGCATAAAGCCTTGTTTCCAAATACTCTTAAATAATGGATATATGGCAAGAGTTTTTACATGTGGCATTGATCTAAAGCCAAGTGTTGAATGTCTTTGAAAAGTGGCTATGCAAATCTACCATATGTCTTAATGCATAGAATACTAGGTACACTTGTTAATATTGAAGCCAAGTGGACTAATATATTTGGACAAGTGTTGAAAAACTCTCCACACTTGTCATAGATGCAACCTCCCTTATTGCATATAAATATGATGTTCCTTAGCCATCATATTCACTCAATGCTTAACCAAGAATTCATCTTGCTAATCACTACTTCCTTCCTACAACATTTTTAATTTCTGTAATAGCTATAGATTAATTCCTTCATCTGTAACTGTCCAACAACTTTGCCTATAAAAAGGTAATCATATTTGTGCATTATCCAGCATAGAAAATACCTTCATCTTCTCTTCTTTCTGGGAAACCGTCTTGTGCAAATTCTAAACTTCCAGCCATGAGGGAACGTGTTTCGAGGTGCTGTAGAACATTGGGGAGCGACTGGTCTTAACGATTTTCACTCGGTCGGGCCGAAATCGCTTTCAATGTAATGGCTTTCCATGACACAGTATTTTTTATAAGTTGTTCTTCTTTCCTTCTTATTCTTAGTAAATATTATCCACTCATTTTTGTTACAGTATTTTAGCTTGCTTGAGGTAAGTATGTTACCCAGACTTGGTTAAGGCGCTAGTTGCCTGGATTATTTGTGATAGCTGCGTGCTATGGGTGGCGCACATGTGCGGGGTCGAGCCATTGTACATGTATATGAGTATTTATTCATGATCGATATAGTTCTTAGGCTATGATATGACCTGAATTGATTTCCAAGCTTGATGTTGTGATGTTTCTCATACTTGTGCCATATTTTGATCTATTTGAGCCATGTTTGAGGCTACATAGAGGTTAATCTCATGTTTGAACCTGATAATGCTACTTTTGTGATTAATCTTTTCCTGATTTGAGATATGATAACACACTTTGAACATGCACACACCTTAGCATGTGACTTATACCAGTCCAGGAGAATGAAATCTAACGTTCTTTGATCATGTACATGTAGTCTTGTATTTTATTGTAACGACCCGACCAGTCGTTTCGAGAGTAATAATCCCATTTTCCCATTTCTGCTTCATTATATATGGTTCAGCTTCATTGTGTTGTATTAGATTGGTTGGATCGGGTCCGTACCGATTTTTGGAGAGAAATGAGACACTTAGTCTCTCAACTTGGTTCAATAGTTAGAAAAGTCAACCGGAAGTTGACTTATTGGTAAACAAACTTGGAATGTACATTTTATGGTTCAGATAGATTCATTAGGTGATTTGGGACTTAGGAGTATTTTCAGAATGTGGTTTTGATGTCCGATGTAGAATTATGCTTGAATTGGCAAAAGTTAGTTTTTGGAGATTTCCGGTCGACAGTGGAAAATTGGCTATCGGAGTCGGAATGGAATTACGGAAGTTGGACTAGATTAGTAATGTATTTGGACGTGTGTGCAATATTTTCAAGTCATTCGGATGTGTTTTGGTTGGTTTCGATATCGTTGGTGATTTTCGAAGGATTTAGGATTCTTAGGCTTGAATCATGAGTCGAATTTGTGTTTTGATGTTATGTTGAGTGTCCTGAGGGTTTGAATAAGTTTGGGTGATGATTTATGATGTTTTGGTATATTTGGTTGGGTCCCGAGGGGCTCAGGGATGAGTTCGGATGGTTAACGGAGGTTTGTACTTGGAAAATTACAGCAAATCTGCTGCTGGTGTGGTCGCACCTACGGAAGGAAGACCACAGGCGCGAGGTCCGTAGGTGCGAATACCTTGCGCAGTGCGGAAGGGGGAGACCTGGCCTAGGAGCACAGGTGCTGATGCCCGGTCGCACCTACGAGCCCGCAGGTGCGAGAAGAGGTCCGCATGTGCGGAAGTTGGGACTTTAGTCAGATGCGCAGGTGTGTACTTGGGACCGCAGGTACGTGTCCGCAGATGCGCTTATGGGGCCGGAGGTGCATGTCCGCAGATGCGCTAATGGGGCCGGAGGTGCGTGTCCGCAGATGCGCTAATGGGACCGCAGATGCGGATTTTTGGCACTTCAATCACTTTTGCATGCGGGCTGATGCATTTTGGGAGCAAATTGAAGATGGAATTCGAGGGTCTTCTGTGGAGGTAAGTTTCTTGGACTAAAAACGATTCTATGTTGATATTTGATGGATTAGACTTGGAATTAGTGGAATTTAATGCATAAATTGGGGTTTAGGGCTTAGGAAATTGAGACTTATAATTAAGGAATATAGGGGACAATTTTGGTCGGATTTTGATACATTTTATATGTATAGAATCGGGAAAGGATAAGGATTCTGGTGATCCGTTTTTATAGAATTCCGAGACGTAGGCTCGAGGGTCGGGTTTTGCCAATTTCGAGAATTTTGCCTAATTTTGATAGCTTTCGAGTGAGCCTTGTCCTTTTAGCATATATTGATGATATTAATCCGGTTTTGGTTAGATTCGGAGTAGCCGGGAGCCGATTCGGGAGGCAAGAGCATCGCAGATTAGTATTTGGGCCGGTTTGAGGTAAGTAATGACTTTAAATTTTGTCCCGAGGGCATGAAACCCCAGACTTCGTATTTTCTCACTATTTTTGGAATGGCGCATATGCTGGATAACGAGTGTGTGGCATGCACTGATTGGGGATTTGGACTTGGTCCTTCCCGTGGCAACTATTGAGTTTCGTATTACTTTTAAATCATATGTTAAATCGTGTTTTCAGACTATTGTTATATTTGGGCTGTAAGCCATGTTTGGGGCCTTGTGCCGACCTGTTTAGACCCCTTGGGGGTTTTTTACTGTTATTCCTCATTGTGCTGACTTATGATTTACATTCAGGCATGTTATGTTTAACTGATTTCGAAACTCAGCCTTATTTACACTATTTTGAGATATAAAATGATGTTTTGGGTCGAGTACCCCGTTTTACTAACACCAGAGTGGCTTTTTGAGAGTTTCTGACTGAGTGAGGCCGAGGGCCTGATTTTGATGATATGATAAGCCACAAGGAAGCTTGATATTATCGCTTCGGCTGAAAGAGGCCCTCCGGAGTCTGTACACACCCCAGTGATCGCATGTACCTATTGAGTGCGAGTGCTGAGTGCCGAGTGACGAGTGATTGGGAGGTATGAGGGACTGTGGGGTTGCCCGAGGGGCTGATTATGAGTGACTGTGAGGTATGCCCGAAGGGCTGATTCTGAGTGCTGTTACGCCCGAGGGGCAGTTTCTCATTACATGTTTTGATCGAGGGGCTACTTATGATTTTACCACTTTCAGTCTAAACTTATGAAACATGTTCTTTCCCTAGACTTTTTTATGATTTTTATCATTTTTACACTAAACTTCTTGAAAGTTATGTTGAAACTGTTGGCAAGTATATTTCCAAATGATTTTTACTGAAATCGGCTTTTAAGCGTGATGATTTAACGTATACACTGTTGGAAATAAAGGCTGCTTATTGTGAAATAATGATTTGAGTTTATGTGTTTCTTACTGCTCAGACTTGATTTATTTTCATTACTACTGAGTTGGCGTACTCATATTACTCCATGCACCTTGTGTGCAGATCTAGGTTCTATGGCAGAGTGAGCTGCGTATATGTTCCAGAGACTTCTCAGAGTTTTTGCGAGGTAGCTGCACACATCCGCAGCCCTGCTCTCTCCTGCTTACTATTGTAGAGTTGTATATTTTCTGTAGATACTCATGACCAGTGACTCCGGGATCTCGGGATTGTATGTAATATTCGATGTAGCTTTATATATTTTGAAAATGTTTAAAAGAAACCTTTATGGGTTATCAATTTAGTAATGATACAAACTGAAGATTATTTACAATTTGAGTGTGGATTTGGCTGGCCTAGTTCCACGATAGGTGCCATCACGACTGTTTTAGATTTTGGGTCGTGACAAGTCAGTATCAGAGCGCTAGGTTACATAGGACTCACCGATCATGAGCAGGTTTAGTAGAGTCTTGCTGATCGGTACGGAGATGTCTGTACTTATCTTCGAGAGGCTGTAGAACCCTTAGGAAAATTTCACATTCTTGAATTCTTGTCATGCGAATCCGTTTTATTCAGCCAAATGCGTAACTCTTGAATTCCTTCCATGTATTTGAACGCGCACGTGAGCGCTTAGTTTTAGATGTGCATCGACAGCTTGTGACTTCCATGGATGAGATGTGATTCTAGTATGTTGATAATGGGCCAGTCTAGATGACTTGAGGCCGGATTCATTCTGTAGCTTGAGTTCTAAGATTTCGATTATGTGAGCCGTGCATTTGGGGACTTATATGTCCGTTGGTGTCCTTATTGACGAGACTTTATGACTGGATGTCTATGCGGTGAGTGTGATTTGAGGGTGAGATGTGTTCATATTGTTTGATTGTGATAAAAAAAGGATGTTCTGGATATGTAGCAAGAACTATTAAGTGTTTGACTTCTGTCTGGAGTTGGCACATGACCTCGAGTCGTGAGTGTATGGGAAGTCCTCTTATGTTGTTCAGTTCTGGAGTGAAGCAAATCCTTCTGTTGTGTTATGAGTTCCTGGTGATGTCTGTTGAGCTGGCCAATGCTCCATTAGCGCCCATGTATTTGATTAACGGTGTATTCCAGCCGTATTAGCACTCCTTTGTTATTGTATTCATTGATGGCACCCTGGTGTATACGCATATCCAGGGGTAGCATACTCGGTATTTGAGTACGTTATCATAGAGATTGATGGAGGATAAGCTTTATGCAAAGTTCTCCAAGTGTGAATTTTTAGGCTCAGTTCAGTAGCATTCTTGGGACACGTGGTGTCCAGTGAGGGTATCCATGTAGTCAGACTAGTGTGGGTAGAGCTTCCAGAAGCTCAAGGTTTCTTTGACCACAACTCCAGTGTTATTTCTGCCATCAGCTTCGGGTTCTTATACCGCTTATTGTGATGTCTCGAGGTTAGGCATTGGTTTGTTCTAATGTAGGAGGGTAAAGCGATTGCGTAATAGCTATGATCTTCGAAAGTATGTAGAGAGATATAAATTTGAGGCTAAGTAGGTGGGGATATTTCCCGCGGGGTGTCCTGAGGTTGTGTGATCCTTATGTTGTTTTGTAGCAAGTTCTCTTTTACCAGTAATTGATATATGTTGCAATTTGAGTCTAGATCACTTGTGGGAGTTGGCACGACTGTTTCTATGGTGAATGCGAGGTTGGTGATGATTGGGGTTGTTAAATGGTTTGAGTTATATATGAGCTTATGAAGGATTTAGTTGAATCTCATAGTGGTATGGCGGCGGGGATGACGTATGGTCGTTATGAGTTACTGTCTGTTTGATCTATGGCTTTGAGTCAAGTGGGGGAGTCTGCTAATGATAAGTTGGTTGCATGATTATGTGATGTGTTGGGTTCGGTTCGAGGTATACTGGTGAGTCAGTGACCTGCAGGGGTTGAGATCGAGAATGACTTGAATAAAGGAAATTTCGGATAGGGGGTTGTGTTATGCTTTATGGGTGCATAAGAATCATTGAATGTCTTGAGTTGTAATTGTAAGAGGTGTAGTGGGTGCAGTGTATGGAGTTGTTTGTTGCTTCCAGTGTGTGAATTACTTCCTAGTATGTTGCTGTGCAAACAGGGTCAAGCCGTTCTGTCTGCTTGAGCAGTGTAATCGAGATTTGTGTAGAGTGGATGACTCTCGAGAATGGATCTGATGGATTCAAGGTTAAATATAGCAATTGGGAATCTTCAAGGTGTGTTTTGGGCTAGAACTGAGATTTACATTGGAGGGTGCCAAGACGTGTGGCATTTCTACATTATCATGGATTGTACATATCAGTATCAGGAAAGTGAAGGTAATGGGTTTAGATTCACAGGAAGTTCTTCAGGATATGTATTTTGAATGTGGTACTTTTGGCGATATTTGAGAGAATATTAAGCAACTTACGATCCTTAGACGGTATGGTATAATGCTTGGGTCTCGTGTGGTGAGTCTGGGTGTGAATTGCAGTATTATGGCAAGGAGAAGTACCAATTCACAGGTAATTCAGAAGAAACCTGGATAAATAGGACAACTTGGTAGTTGGTCAGATCGACATGGTAAGAGATACAATTAGGTCTTTGGGTGTTCCTGAGGTAATGGGTTTTTACAGGTGTTTCTTAGCAATGCTTTTGTGTTTTGATGACATGCGTAGCTTGGTTGAGTTAGAATGATTCAGTCCTGACGGTTTGGTGTTGTACAAATGGGTTTGTGTAATTCCTGATGGTTTCTACCATGGTTAGAGATGCATATTTTCTCCTGGCATGAGGTGCAGGTGATGTATAGTGATTTGGCTTCTAAATGGGACCAAATGGAAAGTTCTTAGCTAGTTGGGTGTGTAGTTGCTTGTGGCTCGGAAGGGAGCATGAAGTTCTCATATTCACCATAGGATTGCATGGCGTATGCGGTATTTTGTGTATAGTGGAGATTTGCATATGTGAGTTCATGGTTCAGTTCTGGAATGAAGGTCAACACTGGCTGTTCAGATGACTAGGTAGATGATATCACTATTGGGTGACTTGATCAGGGTATACATTTCAGAAAGGGTAATGTGTGGAGTTAAGGGTGCTTCATTGGTATTGGGATGCTCTCTTGTTGGATCGGCTGTTGATAGTCAAGCTTGCTTGGTAACACAGAAGAATTGTAGGGGTATCCCCCATGGAATGATTGAGTATTAAGGATGTGTTACGTATTCGAGCGGTGGAGTTGAGATCATCTATAGTAATTCGTGCGCTTCATGGACTTCGAGACTGAGAGTTCTCATAGACAAGTTATTTTGTGGTAGTGAATTGTGAAGATGCGAGCAAAGCCTGTCAGATGTTAGTATGTACCATGATTCAGTCATTGTGAACTTTTCAGTGAGTTATCTATCTGTTGTGGGTGACTAGAGTTGATTTAAGGTTATTGGTAGGCCTAGTATGGGTGTGTGTTCCACACCGGGTCAAAATTGTTGACCCCAAATTTTTATTATTGAGGGATGTACCATTCGATTGTCATTGAGTTTATTCGTGTTATGAAGTGATGTATGAGTTACCCTTCGGTATTGCGAGGAGTTGTGATTGTGGTTATAGGAACTTATGGTACGAATTTATTTGGGCTTTATAGCGGGACTTGAGTAAGGTATGTAATTGAGTATTGCGGGATTGAGATGTGTTGGTTATGTTATTTCTGATTCATGTGGCATGGTATCGTCCGATTCCCCCGTGGTTATGGCAATGCACTTTGAGCACTTGATGTCGAATTGCGCATGGTTATTGATTTTGAGCAAGGCGACTAGAAGTATTTAATGTGGACCAGCGCGTGGATGGGATCACGCATTGTAGTGGAGTTATGTGGGGGTATGATCCTAGGTGTCAGATTCGTGTGTTTTGACTTTTCGATGAGTGTCAGGCTCTTAGCATGGTGTTTTGATGGTAATTGTTAATGGCGGGATGGTCCTCTCATGTGAATATCTTTTATAATTTGGTTACATTGGGATGTTGCTATCGAGTGCATGAGTTGCAGAGGTTATGGATTTGAATTGTATTGGTGTGTCATGTCATCAGCATGGTCATGTTAGATGAGAAGAGGTCAGTGAACCTAGAATGAATAATGTCAGAATTGACTACAACATAGTTGGAAGGATAAATATCGGGAGTCGGCTTAGAAATCTGCTATAATCCCTATTTGGGAAGAGGGAGCTTCATGTCTGGCTGATCGGACGAATGGTTGATATTTTTCTACGTGTTCCTTTCTTCATCGGCACTTTATTAAAGTGTTAAAGCGAGCCTTTTCTTGATAAGAGGTTATTTACCCGTATTGGGTTGTTTTGAGCAGCTATTGTCATTAGGAGTTATCGCTATGAGTGTTTGAGTCATGCAGTATATTATGTGATTGCATCTTGGGTTATGGGTATGGCTTGATACATCGTGTTCATACTTATTCAATTTATAATTGTGGAATGTTGATCTTGCAAAGTATTTCAGAAGTGGGAATTTGGTTCTAAGGTTTATGGGTCAGGTCGAGTTGTGAAATTTCAGTTGTGTGTTATCGGACCTATTTGGGATAAGGTGGTGTGAGATCACCCCCGGGTATGTTCATGGTGAGGTTACGCAGTAGTTTTATGGTGTTGGAGAACAACTCTTGGAATGTTCAAAGAGGAACGTATGTTTAAGTGGGGGAGGATGTAACAACTCGGCCGGTTGTTCTGAGAGTAATAGCCTCGATTTTCCCATTTCTGCTTCATTATATGTTGTTCGACTTCATTATGTTGTGTTATATTGGTTGGCTCGGGTCCGGAGCAATTTTTGGATATAAATGAGACAGTTAGTCTCTTAACTTGGTTCGATAGTTGGAAAGTCAACCGAAAGTTGACTTATTGGTAAACGACATTGGAATGTAGATTTTATGGTTCAGATAACTTCGTTAGGTGATTTGGGACTTTGGAGTGTGTTCGGAATGTGGTTTTGATGTCTGGTGTAGAATTAGGCTTAAATTGGTGAAAGTTAGTTTTTGGCGATTTCCAGTCGGTAGTGGAAAATAGGCTATCGGGGTCGGAATGGAATTCCGGAAGTTGGAGCAGGTTCGTAATGTAATTTTCGACGTGTGTCCAAATTTTCAGGTCGTTCGGATGTGTTTTGATTGGTTTCAGCATCGTTGGAGATTTTCGGAGGATTTAGGATTCTTAGACTTGAATCATGAGTCGAATTTGTGTTTTGATGTAATTTGAGTGTCCTGAGGGTTTGAATAAATTTGGGTGATGATTGATGACATGTTGGTATATTTGGTTGGGGTACGGAGGGGCTTGGGGTTGGATTCGGATGGTTAACAGAGGTTTGGACTTGGAAAATTGTAGCAAAACTGTTGCTGGTGTGGTCGCACCTGTGAAAGGAAGACAGCAGGCCCGAGGTCCGCAGGTGCGAAGACCTTGTGCAGGTGTGAAAGAGGGAGACCTGGCCTAGGAGCGCAGGTGCGGATGCCTGGTCGCACCTGCGAGCCCGTAGGTGCGAGAAGAGGTCCGTAGGAGCGCAAGTCGGGACTTTAGTCGGATGCAGAGGTGCGCACCTAGGACCGCATGTGCGGGTCTGCAGTTGCGCTAATGGGGCCGTAGGTACGGGAATCGCTGGGCAGATCATATATAAACAGCCCTTAGCAAATTTTTGGCACTTTCATCACTTTTGCGTGGGGGCTGAGGCATTTTGGGAGCAAATTGAAGAGGGAATTCGAGGGTCTTCTGTGGAGGTAAGTTTCTTGGACTAAAAACTCGATTCTATGTTGATAGTTGACAGATTAGACATGGAATTAGTGGAATTTAATGGCATAAATTGGGGTTTAGGGCTTGGGAAAATGAGACTTATAATTAAGGAATTTGGGGGTCAATTGTGATAGGATTTTGATGCATTTTATATGTATAGACTCGGAAAAGGATAAGGATTCTTCTGATGCGATTTTTATAGAATTCTGAGACATGGTCCCGAGGGTCGGGTTTGGAAACATCGGGACTTTCGCCTAATTTTGATAGTTTTTGAGTGGGCCTTGTTCCTTTAGCGTATATTGATGATATTAATTTGGTTTTGGTTAGATTCGGAGCAGTCAGAAGCCGATTCGAGAGGCAAGAGCATCGTGAATTAGTATTTGGGCCGGTTTGAGGTAAGTAATAACTGTAAATTTTTTGTGAGGGTATCAAACCCCGAACAACGTATTTTCTTACTATTTTTAGAATGGCGCACATGCTGGATGACGAGTGTGTGGCGTGCACTTATTGGGGATTTGGACTTGGTCCTTCCCGTGGCAACTATTGAGTTGCATGTTTACTTTTAAATCATATGTTAAATCGTGTTTTCAGACTATTATTATATTTGGGATGTAAGCCATGTTTCGGGCCGACCTGATTAGACCCCTTGGGGGCTTTTACTGCTATTCCCCAATATGTTGACTTATGATTTATACTCAGTCATGTTATGTTTAACTAATTTCGAAACTCAGCCTTATTTACACTATTTTGAGATATAAAATGATGTTTTGGGTCGAGTACCCCGTTTTATTGACAACCCGAGTGGATTTTTGTGAGTTTTTAACTGAGTGAGGCCAAGGGCTTGATTGTGAGGATATGATATGACACGAGGTGGCTTGATATTAGCGCTTGGGCTGAAGGAGCCCCTCCGGAGTCTGTACACACCCTCAGCGATCACATGTACCTACTGAATGCGAGTGCCGAGTGCCGAGTGACGAGTGATTGAGAGGTGTGAGTGACTGTGAGGTTGCCCGAGGGGCTGATTATGAGTGACTGTGAGGTATGCCTGAGGGGCTGATTCTGAGTGATGTTACGCTCGAGGGGCCATTTTTGATACATGTTTTGACCAAGAGGCTACTTATGATTTTACCACTTTCACTCTGAACTTATGAAATACGTTTTTGCCCGAGAGGATTTTTATGATTTTTATCATTTTTACACTAAACTTCTTGAGTGTTATGTTGAAACTATTGGCAAGTATATTTACAGATGTGTTTTTACTTAAATCAGCTTTTAAGCGTGATGGTTTGACGTATACACTGTTGGAAAGAAAGACTGTGCTTATTGTGAAATGATGATTTGACTTTATGTATTTCTTACTGCTCAAACCTGATTTATTTTCATTACTACTGATTTGGCGTACTCACATTAGTCCCTGCACCTTGTGCGCAGATCCAGGTGCTAGGGCATAGTGTGTTGTGTATATGTTCCATGGACTTCTCTGAGTTTTTGCGAGGTAGTTGCACGCGTCCGCAAACCTGCTCTCTCCTGCTTATTATTATAGAGTTATATATTTTTTTTAGATCTCATGACTAGTGACTCTGGGATATCGGGATTGTATGTAATATTTGGTGTAGCTTTATCTATTTTAAATTTTTTTAAAAGAAACCTTTACGGGTTATCAGTTTAGTAATGATATATATGGAAGATTATTTATGATTTGAGTGTGGATTTGGCTGGCCTAGTTCCACAATAGGCGCCATCACGACTGGTTTGGGTTTGGGGTCGTGAAAATTATTTTTTGTTTGATATGGATAGACCGGTGGCCTATGACCACGCCTAGCGGATTGTGATATTGAGCATGTCACCACATTGGACAGATTATGATATTGGGCTTTTGAACACTCCAGGCGGATTGATATTATTGTCACCCGAGTTGTCCATGCACCATGTGAGTTGTTCGTGCGATTGATATATTATTAGCACGTGTGTTGTCTGAGCAACACATGAGTAGTCTCTGCAGTTGATATATTATTAGCACTTAAGTTGTCCGTGCTACACGTGAGTTGTCTGTGCATATCCGATTTATTGATATTACTCGCACACGAGTTGTCTGTGCAACACATGACTTTTTCGTGCAGTGTGTGAAGATGGATCCATCCCCCTAGGGTCACCCTCTCATGTTCATTCTTGATGGTGTACACCTGGAATCTGAGAAACTTATGGGTTTTAGGTTGATGTGGGCCTTGGAACGGCTGGACAGTGGTTTGGTTCGGTTCTGCGATTCTGATGTGGGCCTTAGAGCCGTGATGTGATTTCTATTTGGATTAGGTTGCGCATCGCAATAGATTGATATTTGGTTATTGCATTTCATCTTTACGTGATTTCCTTTGTTGTTATCTGATTTATTTGCATATTTTCCTTATATGTCAGATTGTTGACTGAGCAGAATTGTTAAGAAAATGGCGAGCACCAACGTGGTTTTATCTGTGATTTATTGATTTGATTATGTTTCTGTTCTGTACCTGTTGTAATTTATGAACTTGAACAGGTGATTGGCAAGTATAATTTATAATTCTTGCTTCTATTATGTAAAGCCCCGTAGAATCTTACCAAGAATTCGAGGTTTTGTAGTGCCAAGGTAGGCTAACATGTTTGAAGGTTGTAGATAATTACGGACTTTTTGGCTTTGCATTGCGTTGGGGAGTTTGTGGAATAATATTTGCAGAACATGCCATTTCTGCGGTCTACTATACAACCATAAAACATCACTACGGACTACAGATCCACCACAGAGTGGAACAGGATAAGCTAAAAACTTGAAGGTCATTTGGCGGTCCATTATGTGACTGTATCGCTATTTTGCGGGCCCACTCCATCACAGAACCAGCATAAGGATTTTACTGAGGGAGGTTTAGCGGTCCAGTAACGACAACAAACTAATCTGCAGACCACAGATCTGTCGCAGAGTTGAACAGGCCAGCCTAGTTGTTACACCCCATGTTTTCGTACGTGAGAGTATGTCGTAAGTCAAGTGACGTAAGCTCAGAAGTGGGATCGTCTTTGGATGTATATAAATTAAGTTATTTGTGTTATGTTGGACATACAAAATACTTAAGATCATGAATACCAAGTACCAAGAGGGTTTGAAGGCTTAGAAGCTACACGAATTGAAGAAACTAAGTTCGTCAAAAGTCGACAAGTTGGGAATGTTATAACATATACTTTTTGGGTGAGACTAGGGTTCTTAAAATGATAAGGAGAATATGTTATGATTTATGTTAGTCTTATGATAGTCGTGTGTCATGTTTTGAGGTTAAGCGAGTTGTGGAATAAAATTTCGCAAAGAGCATCACAAGGTACATTCATAAATATGCTGAAAATTAACTCATATGTAGCTGAGCTTTTCTCCCAATATACTTGAAATTACGGGATGATCCACATACCAAATGGAAGATCTACGAGTTTAGTTTCTAACACATTAAACTTTTTGTCGAATGACATTGGATTAGAGGGATATTCGTGTTTTTCGTGTGACCGTGCAAGCAACTCCTAATGGGACCCACTAAAGCGGTGGACGACCCTTGAATATTTTAAAGGGCTTGGACGGCTTATTATTGGTCATTTTCGACCATGGACAGTTCCCAAACTATCTCAACACCTCTCTAACAGTTCTCAAGGGTTCTAAGTTGAATCCAAGAGTGTTTTACCTAAACCTAACCTCAAAAGTTAGCCTAAGTGAAGATGAGAGTCTCTATGGTGTGTGATGTGATTAACAGTGCTTATAAGCTAAGGGAAGATTTGGTTCGAGTTTTTTCAGATTATTTAAGGAATATATAACACCCTACTTATTGGGATTAATGTTATCTATGTTTTGGTTAATTTATTTAATGAAGAGTTACAAGATAGAACATGAAGTTGTATAAGAAATTGTTGTCCCTTATTGGACTATTTTTGAGTTGTGTATATTACTTCATTTGGCTGTAAATTGAGGGGAATAGCTTGGTTATAATGTTCTTATTGTTATTATGCTTTTTAATATGTTGAGAATGTTGATGATGTTGTAAATAGGAGAAGAAGAAGCCACACAATACCTAGAAGTTGTTCATGTCGTTGTCTTATCTTGTGGTGCTGTTTGATGTTACTTTTAGGATGGACATAAGATTGGAATGTCATGTCAATATATATGTTTATATTATAGACCTATTGATGGTTTTGTAAGTACAACAGAGATGGGAAAAAGAGCTGGGGTTTGGTTCCAATCCAAGCTTGCCGCTTGTCGTGTTAAATAGTAGTTCTGTGAGTGACGTTTGTGCACTTGTTGTTGGTTAGATTGATTAGTTTTTTTGGGATGGTTGTATATGGTAATTTAGAAGGCCCTTGTTCCAGTGGAGATGCTTCCTAAATTTACATAAACAAGCTACTAGCTTAAGTAACTACTTACCCTTTACACAACACCGATTTTGAATATCCTTATGCTATGGTAGACTGAGCTGAGTTGTTTGAAGGGTTTCTTGGAAGCTATGAAGGATCCAACGAGATTAAGGTATGTTAAGGCTAGACCTTTCCTTAATTAATTTGTGATCCCGTAACTACATGTGTTTGATAATGTCAAATAAAAAGAAGTTCATATTCCTGAATTTATCTAACATTGTCCTAGTCTCATAAGTTATAGCGTTTTCCCTTATCGGGACTTCATATTCAGTTTAATGTTGTCTTATTTCAGCCTAGAGAGTAGAGAGTATATATATATATATATATATATATATATACAGTATTACAATATTTTCACCACCATAGAGCTATAACCGATAAGTAGGCCTCTATCGGGCAACCTCTGATTATATGGTAAGTTAAATACCGAGCCTACTATGGTCGAACGACTATGAGCAATCCCACAATGGCCGAGATATAGAGCCTAGTATGGCCGAGTACCTATGAGCGAGCCTACTACGGTATAGCAAATACATATATTGAGCCTTATGTGGACGTGCGACTATTTTACTTACTATGTTGAGAGAGATGAGTTAGTATCAGCAGGTAAGCATATCTTCAAATTATATTTGACTCCCAGGTACTTTCAGTTATTATATTATCAGCTCACTTTCAGCTTTCAGTTATTCTGTTACCTTACATACTCGATATATTATTTCGTACTGACGTCCCTTTTGCTAGGGACGCTGCATTTCATGCATGTAAGTCCTGACAGACAGCTGGATAGACCTTCCCAATAGACAAAGTCAAACATCAGTTTGGTTGATAAGATCCACTTCCTCGGATTTACCAAGTCCATTTTATATATACAGGTTTGATTGTTAGGTCGAGTCCCTATCCCGACAATAATATAGTTGAGTTATCCCTAGAGGCTTGTATAAACCTGTGGATTCTATCCCGCATAGTAGCAACTATGGATGGTGCATATTTGGCCAATGAGTAAACACAAAGACTATACTCTCGAACACTCATATTGCCCAGCTTGAGGGCTAGAAACTTATCGACTCGGGCCTATCAGATCTCTCGCGGTAAGTACTGGTCAAGGAAGTCATTTAAAAAATTCACCCAAATAGCAGGAGGTGCATCACGTCCCCTAGAACTTTCCCATCCCTCGTACCAAAGGATGGCTATATCTTTGAGTTGAAAAGTTGCTAGCTAAACAGCCTCTTTCTCCGTGACATGCATAACCTGAAAGATCATGTGAAGCTGATCTATGAAATCCTATGGGTCCTCCCTTTGATCTGTCCCCGTGAACACTGTGGGACTCAAAGAAATAAACTCTTGGACCCTTAAACTCCAAGATCCCTCAGAACGCCCTGCACTAGAGGATGCCCTAGACTGTTGTTGGGTAGCTACCAACTGTGCCAACAAATGCACCGCACTCCTTAAGTCCTGATATGATGGAATCAGAAGGGGAACTAGATGTGTGGTCTCCCTAGGAATCTCCTCAGGTGGCGGAGGAGCCGATAATGTCTGGGTAGCGGTCTCTCCCTGGGCCTCATATTGGGCCCCATCTACTAGGGGTACCCTGCTAGTCCCCTCACCTACTGTTGTTTCTCTCCTCTGGCTAGTCGTAGTCTTCCTAGTTACCGTCATCTGTGCATGTAAACGCCAACACGTAAGTTTAACTCAAATTTCCTATAACTCAGTGCTACACCACGATTTAGATTTGAATAAAGGCAACCAACTCCTAGATGCCATGTAGTCCTCTGCTTATATAATGTGGTGCACTACACATCTATAAACAAGACCCCACTAGACACGGCTTGTAGACTCCCTAGGACAGAACTGCTCTAATACCACTTTTTTCATGCCCCGAGCCTAGGGGCGAGACTGGAACCCAGTGCCTCACCTATCTGTGCGTACCACTTGCGACTAAGAGACTCTGAACATGTAATGTCATACATTAGCCATGGGCCACATTACAAGATAATGTGCGATGTAAAATATAAAACTGAAAATAGAGACTAACGCCGACTAAATGTCAACATAAAGCTGGGCCGACAAGGCCGTCATAATTACTACAACTGATAAGCCAACAAAATACACGTACAGGGCCTACAAACCCAAAATACTACAGTAACTGACCGGATATGTCTACAAGCCTCAATTGATAGATGTATTGTGATCGGAACAGGGCCACGGCCTACCAATAACCTATCTACATATATACACAAGATGTACAAAAAACGTCTAGACCCGGAAACTCTGAAGGAAGGGGAGCATACCGACAAATCTGAACTGGGGCAACACCTACTGAGGAGGTCTACCCGTGTGTCTGTCTGAACCTCAACGCATGAAATACAGCGCCCCCGGAAAGGGACGTCAGTATGAAATAATGTACCAACTATGTAAGGCAATAAAATGAAAGCTGAAACTGAACTGATAATATAATAATTGAAAGTAACTGGGGGTCAAAGATAATCTAAAAATATTCTCACCTGCTGATACTGACTCTATTCTCTCAATATAGTAAATAAAATAGTTGTTCGGCCTTATAAGGCTCCGTATATGTATATAACTGCTCTGCCGTAGTAGGCTCCCTAATAGGCACTCGGCCATACTAGGCTCTATATCGCAGCCAACTAGGCTTGATCATAGGTGCTCGGCCACAGTAGGCTCGACATATAACTTACCATCTCATCAGAGGTTGCCCAATAGAGGCCTGCCCATCGATTATAGCTCGATGGTAGTGAAATTACTGTAATATTGTATATATAGACTCTCTTCTCTCTTGACTAGAAGAAGGAAATACTCAATTGAATATTGTACTTACAAGACTAGGAAAAATATACGTAAATTCTGGGACATGAATTTTTTTATTTATACGTCGTTATCAAACTTGTGTAATTATGAGATCAGGAAAAATGAAGGAAGAGATTAACCTTAACATACCTGGAGTAGGGAAAATTTTATATGATGTTCTTGGAAAATCTCGCATCGTACTGCTTTAGAATAACAAAATTTTACGTTGCTACAGTTCTAAAAAATTTCGTTGGATTGGTTGGAGAATCACGTTGCTTAACGTGGAAAAAATCTCGATGGAATTGTTGAAACTTGTAGGTATTCTTAGCGTGATTATTGCAAGGTTTAGTTGAAAATTTTGTAAGAAATATCTTTGAGCTAATGTCTTATTTAGTATTTGTGCATTGGAAATGTTAGCATGGGGTGTATTATAATTAACACCTTAAATTACCACCTACCCAACATGACTAATGCGTTATTTGGTTGGGGTGGTGGCTTGCTTCCACATAGGGTGGGGGAGGGGTTTTTAATCTTATCCTATAATTGATAATAGATTAGGTATTATTCCGCTACCCGATAATTAACCAATTACCCACATAATTAAGAATTCTATCAAATTACTTAAAATTATACATATTTTTAATATACTTTATACATCATGCTATCACGGTCATATGGTACCTTGTATGGTACTAGTCCATAAGTATAGGGTATTATAGCTCGGGACCGTATTTTATCCCAAATCGACAACCTTCAACGAAACTGATTTTATTTAATTCGTGTACCATTTCCTTTATGGCACTTACTTATTGCTTGTTATAAATATACTAACCTCAAGATAATCTCATCCCGGCGTATATTTCAATTAACTGAAGATGAAACTTTAACGTACAAGAAACGGGAGATGTAACAGAGAGTTTCACCCATGAAGGGTGTGATCAGGTTCTAAAAGAAGGGCAAGTTGAGCCCTCGGTATATTGGTCCTTTCGAAGTGTTGGATACAGTTGAAAGATGGCCTACAGACTTGCTTTACGACCCAACTTATCAGGACTTCATCTGGTGTTTCATGTTTCCATGTTTCGGAAGTATTATGAGGATCCGTCACATGTGTTGGATTTGAGCTCAATGTAGTCGTAAAAGGATTTGATTTATGTTGAGGAGATAGTGTCCTTTTTGATAGGCATGTTCGTAAGCTGAGGTTGAAGGATAGTACATTGGTGATGGTTCAGTGGAGAAATCAATCGGTCGAGGAGGCGACTTGGGAAACCAAGCATGATATACGGAGCAGATGCCCTCACCTTTTTGATACCCCAAGTATGATTCTAAACTCGTTCGAGGATGAATATTTGTTTAAGGGGGGAGAATGTAACAACCCGGCCGGCTATTTTGTGTATTTGAGCCCCATCCTCCTATTTGATGCTTCTTGTATGTATATGTGTTGTTATGTGACTTGCGAGAATGGTTGGTTTGGTCTCAGGGTAGTTTTGGATAGAACTGGGACACTTAGTTCGAAGGTTGAAAGCTTACGTTATAAGAGTTGATCAGATTTTAACTTTTGTATAGATGACCCCAAAATGGTGTTTTGGTGGGTCCAATAGGTTCACATAGCGATTTTGGACGTAGGCGTATGTCATGATTTGGAGTTTTGAAAGTTCATAGGATTGACCAGGAGTTAAATTTGAGGTTATCGGGTTGCATTTTTGTTTTAGAAGTTGGAGTAGGTTCTTTTTGTCATTTGTGACTTGTGTGCGAAATTTGGGGCCATCCTGAGTTGTTTAGGCATGTTCGATGTAAGCTTGGAATTTGGAATAGTTCATTAAGCTTGAATTGGTGTGCGATTCATAGTTTTGATTTTTTTTTTTTAGATTTGAAGCCCAGAGTAGGTCCGTGTTATGTTTTGGGACTGGTTGGTGCAATTGGACGGGGTCCATGGGTGCTCGGGTTTGTTTCAGATGAGTTTCAGAATATTTTTGGAACTAATTGGCAGTTTTGGTCAGCTATTTTCGCACCTACGAGGTATTGGGTGCAGAGCGCAGAAGCAAGGTTTTGATTGGGGCATCAAAGGTTCGAAGATGCGAAGAATTTTGGCGCATCTGTGAGATAAAAAATGCCAAGTTGTGGGCGTAGAAGCAGAGTTGGTTGGCTTGAGAGAGAGTTTCATAGATGCAGAATTTCCTCGCACCTGCACTAACGCAAAATCGGAGTACTTTTCGCAAGAGAGAGAGGTCAGAATTTTAAGTGGAACTCATTAAAGCGAGGTTTTGTCATAAAAACATCGTCGGAGAAGCAGCAGTTTGGATCGTAGATGTGCAAAGACTGGGCAGTGTATTATGTTTGGTGGTTTGGCTTATTTTATTATATTTTGAGATTGGGAGCTCGGATTGGGCGATTATTGAGGCTATTTTCACTACTTGGTTTGGGATAAGTGTTCTTGACTCGGATTTAGGCATTTGTCGGGTTCGGGGAGGCGGGACCAGGTTGACATTTTTGTTCATTTTTTTATATTTGATAAAGATTGGAGCTTTATTAATTGGAAATGATTTCTATATCCGTGTTTTATGTTATTGCATTGTTTTTGGATAGATTTGAACCATTCAGAGGTCGATTTGAGAAGAAAGGGCTTTTTAGAGTGTTGATTTGGCTTGTTTGAGATAAGCATCTTGCCTAACATTGTGTGGGGGAATTACCCTTTCGGATTTGGCCTTAATCGTTTGCTATATGTGGCCTATGACCATACTAGACCTTAGGCTATTAATTTACCTTAATTTGAGTATGTACTTTATATGAAACATGCTTTAATCACATTGTGGCTACATGATCACGATCTCCACAATTGGTTTAGCCATAGTCATGCTTTATGTGTTGAACACCTATCCGCATTTTTATGTTGTTGTCATCTCCTTGTGTACTTTGTTGATAAGTTATGAGCTTATATAGTTGATAAAAGTTTGGCATTATTATTCCGTGATTATTGTGAAACATGTGGACCTTTTAAGCGGATTGTTTAGGTGTTCGCACGGGGTTTTTCCGTGCGATTGTGATTGTGATTTTTTCAGGATGGAGTGATACAACTGGATATTGTGATTTTATTAGGGCGGAGCAATACGGTTGGATATCGTGAATGTGTCAGGGAAGACATGGAAGAGCGAACAGTTGTATATTGTGATTGTGTCAGGGCGGAGCGATACAGTTAGATATTTTGACGTTGTCTCAGGTGGAGTAATAAGGATTGATATTGATATTGTGATAGAAACATGGGCACGAGGTTCCAAATGGGTTTGTTTCTACTTGATGACTTGTTGTTGAAGTTGAGCCTTTGCTTACATTGAACTATTATCACTTGTTTTGAAGATATTATTTTTATCGTTACCAATCTTTGATGTATTGCATAGATTATTTAACTAGTGAGTATCACATGACTTGAACCTCATCACTACTTAACCGAGGTTATTCTTGATACTCACTGGGTACTGACCGTGATGTACTCATACTACACTTCTGCACATTTATGGGCAAATCAAGGTGTTCGAGGCAGCGGGCCTATGCGGTGAGAGCTTACATTGACCGCATGGGATTCAAGGTAGAGCTTTATTTACCATCGTAGTCCCTTGGAGTCCTATCCTTACATTGACACTTCCATTTGTTATATCCGAAAATTATATTTTGAGATATTCTTAAGTATTCAATTTGTGGTCGTGATTGTATACTACCTAGTTCTGTGGGAGATGTTTTGAGTATTGCCACATTGGCTTGTATTAACTCTATTTTTTGCTTTTATATTAATTTCTATCTTATTAAATCATGATCCGTTGATTTAATGTTGTTAGGTTATAGGCTTACCTAGTCTAAGAGATTAGGTGTCATCACGACCCATATGGTGGAATTTGGGTCGTGATGGTGTGGTTAAGTTAAACGAACAGGAAAAATGAAATAAAATGAAAAGTGTGGTTGTTTCATGAAGAGGGAATCAACGGCCGCGAGATCATGTCTCTTTCTGATATCCATGAATAATATTCTAGAGTAAACCATGCATTTTAGCCCTTTCTAATCACCACCAAGGCAAACTACCCTTCTTGGAGCCTTGTCACCCTAGGAATTGGTATCTATCCATTATAGTAGTCTTCAAACAAGGACATGCGGGACCATAAAGGGATATCTTGATATATGTCTAACTTCCTCAAAACTCAAAGTGGCATGGTCGAATTCACTCTATGCCAATTAATATAATGAAGTACTTTTGTGGGTCTATTACCTAATACTTCCAATTCATTTTTAGAGTTTCCATTGGATCGAGTCTCCAATGAGGTGAGCCTAGAACAACCGCCATTATTCCTGTCCACTCGATGCTTCCCAATGTTGCATCATTGCTTTGTGATCTTAATCATGTTACTTGTTCCCACAAAATAGTCTATTGTAGGCTCTCACTAAAAGAAGTGTTCCATCGCCCACACTTGCAATAGCAAGATGCAACCTTTGAAGAAGTTGTACTTGTATACGGTCAAAATCGGGGAAGCCCGATTTTAAGGCCTCTATGGCATTCCGATCACAGTTTCGAGAGGCTCGAAGTAGAGTCTGAAATTCGACCGCGAGGTGCTTCCCTCGAAAGAGTATATCAGAGGCTCATCACAGCATACCTCGAGGCAGTATGAAAATTGATGGTCGTCATGGAAAGGTGGGAAACTCCCAAGGACACGTGGTTAGAGATGATAAGGTATGCAAGAGACAGTACAAGTCCGTACTGAGCCGTTATACAGCTGTACCAATAGCATTTCTTTGTCATAATTAGACATGTACTATGTTGGGATTCTCCCCTCCTATATAAAGGGGATCCCTATCAGTTTGTAAGACACATGAACATTTACTGCAATTGAACATTCTACATTTTTTTCATGCTCAACATTGTCTTATAGCTTTATTGTTCTTTACTTTAATGTTCTTCATTTATTGCTACTATTGGACCCCGAGGCCCCCAATTCCAGTGAGCTCGAAGCCCCAGTCTTGTGCCAACCTTGGTTTGCTTATTTCGTTCTTCTTACTTACACTTATCATTTCTTGATTATCAACTAGTATTAAGACAAATCACATATGTTTAGAACCACAAATCAAATATAATTGTTAAAACCATTTTCAAGGTAAACAGTTTGGCGCCCACCGTGGGGCCAAAAATAATAGTGATTGTTTTGGTACTAGTTTTCTGAAAACCCAAGTTATTTTTCACACTTTTTCTTGACAAGGAATCTTTGATTTCAGGTAAAATATGTCTATCTCAGCAAATGACATGGAAACAATGGCCTTGAGTCCCATGTAGAGAACATCGCAGCGGACTCAGTCGTCGGAGTACCACCGCAAAATCCTGGGGTAGTACCAGCACCACTCCCCGTCGATGTGAACTCAAGCAATTCTTTGCATATTGATATAGGCACCGATACCAATGGAAATGTGCGCGGAGGTGACCAACATGAAGTGCAAGGAACACAAGCTCCGGAAGAAAGTGAAGCCAGACTACAGTTCATTTTTTAAATGTTACAAGAACAGCAAATGGCTACAACTCAGTTACAAAGTCAGTAGAAGACCCCGAGCATAGCAGGACCAGAAACAACTCCTCAAGTGGAGCAAGCACCGGAAAGTTCGAGTAAAAATGGATCAGGAAGAGATCCCACTGTTATGAAAATGCTCGAGGACCTTACTAAAAGGATTGAATTAGGAGAAAAGAAGATAGAGGCCAACGACAAAAAAGTAGAAACCTATAACTCGAGGGTCATCCCGGGTGCACCTCTTATTTTGAGTGGGTATTCGAAGAAGTTCATGCAGAAACCATTTCCATCGAGTGAGGATCCGAATCCCATTCCGAAGAAGTTCAAGATGCCCGATATCCCGTAGTACAACGGACCACGGACCCCAATGAGCATATTACCACTTGTACTTGTGGTATAAAAGGGAATGACTTAAAGGATGAAGAGATTGAGTCTGTCTTATTGAAACAATTTGGAGAAACACTGTCCAAAGGGGCCATGATGTGGTATCACAACCTTCCCCCGAACTCGATAAATTCATTTGCCATGCTGGCAGACTCCTTTGTGAGGGCACATGTTGGTGCCATTAAGGTAGCTACAAGGAAGTCTGATGTTTTCAAGATCAAACAAAGAGAGAACGATATGCTGAGGGGAATTCGTATCCCGCTTTCAAATGGAACGAATGGAATTACTGCCAGTCTCCGATGACTGGGCAGTGTAGGCCTTCACTCAGGGCTTGAATGAAAGAACCTCGATAGCTTCGAAGCAGCTGAAACAAAACTTGATCGAGTATCCCTCTGTAACATGCGCGGATGTACACAACAAGTACCAATCGAAAATCAGGGTCGAGGACAACCAATTGGGAGCCCCTTCGGGCTCACTATATCCAAGCAAGCTTTTAGAAAAAGAATCGAGGAATGCAGAAAGGGAGCCAAGGGAAAATAAGGAGAGATACCAACCATATGTTGAAGACCGAAGAAACGTTTCTAGGAGTAATATACCTCTAAATGATCAAAGAATGGATTGAGGCCAAAGCTCCCGGGGACTCGTGAGAAAATCAGGGTTTGATAGGCATTCGACGCCAGTGGATGCACCTCGATTGACAGAGTACAACTTCAACATCGATGCCTCAAAAATCTTATCGGCCATAGGCAAGATCAGAGAAACCAAGTGGCCCAAGCCCATATAATCATATCATTCCCGAAGGAACCCCAACTTAATGTGTATATACCATGGCACTCATGGGAACATGGCCGAGGACTGCAGACAACTTCGAGAAGAGGTAGCACGATTATTCAATGAAGGGCACCTTCGAGAGTTCCTCGGCGACCGGGCCAAAAACCACTTTCGAGAAAGAGATGCCAATAGAAAAAATGGACCAAAGGAGCCACAGCATATCATTCACATGATCATCGGAGGAGTCAACGTCCCACAATGACCCATGTTCAAGCGAACAAAAGTATCCCTCGCAAGGGAAAGGCGGACTCCGGACTATACACCTGAGGATACCCTCACATTCAACGAGGAAGACATCGAGGCCTTACCTCAGCCTCATAATGATGCACTGGTAATTTCTTTCCTTTTAAATAAGTTTCGAATTAAATGTGTGCTCGTGGATCAAGGTAGCTCGACCAACATAATCAGGTCGAGGGTTGTGGAGCAGCTCGGATTGCTCGACCAAATCATGCCCGCCTCTCGAGTCCTGAACGGATTCAATATGGCGATTGAGACAACGAAGGGGGAAATCATCTTTACAGTCAACGTGGCCGGTACGATTCAAGATACCAAGTTCCATGTCATCGAAGGTGACATGAGATTCAATGCCCTACTCGGAAGGCCATGGATTTATAGTATGCGGGCAGTGTCATCAACTCTTCATCAAATGATGAAGTTCCCAATAAAGGATGGTGTAAAAAAGGTGTATGGAGAGCAGCATGCAGCAAAAGAGATGCATTCAGTACACGACGTGTCACCGGTATCGACACCTTCCACCTCGGAGAAGTCCAAACACAAGCAGATAGACAAATAGCAACCGCAGTCTACACCCTCGGTTGAACCCGAGGAATAGGTGATCGATGAACGGTTGATCAAGGGTCACAAATTCAATGTTCTAAGAGCTTGAACAAGCCTCAGTCTAAGGTAAAACATGCATTCGTCAAAGACGAGGTAACAAATTTTCTCAAAATAGGAAGAAGGTGTATAAATTACAAAAACCCGAATAAAGCATGCCCTAAAAACTCATTCCCATTTCCCAACATCGATCGCTTGATCGATGCCACGGCCTGCCAACGAGATCCTTACTTTTCGCGATGCTCACTCTGGGTACAATCAAATTCAAATGAACCTGAATGACCAGAAAAATACTTCATCCATCACGAAGTACGGTGCATATTGTTATAATGTAATTCCATTCAGGCTAAAAAATACGGAAGCCACATATCAACTCCTAGTTAATAAGATGTTCGAATATCAAATAGGCAAGTCTATGGAAGTTTACATTGATAACATGTTATTTAAGTGCCTGCATGCAGAGGACCATTCAACTCATTTGCATGAAACATTCGATATCCTTAGAAGGTACAACATGAAGCTCAACCCCGAGAAGTGCGCCTACGGAGTCGGATCGGGCAAATTTTTGGGCTTCATGGTGTCAAACCGGGGAATTGAGATCAATCCCGACAAAATCAAGGACATCACCATGGTAAACAATGTGAAAGTGATACAATGGTTGACCGGGCGGATATCGGCCTTAGGCCAATTCATCTCTAGGTCATCAGATCGGAGCCACCACTTCTTCTCCCTACTCAAGTGTCACGCCCCAAAACCAAGGGACGAGACCGGCGCCTAACCGCATGAATCCGGTCAAACGGACCTGGATCGTTTTTCCTACCCAACCCATTTCCCCGTGTTCATAATGTACATTTATAAGTGAAACAACAAAATAGAATCAAAGCATGCGTTTACAACATAAGTCAAATTTCCTCTTTTAACATTTTAAACATTTAATCTTCCCAAAACATACATTCTAAAATACAACACTCCCGATACGGGGTCGTGATTACAAACGAGTACGACAACTACCTTAAATACATATATACAACCCACATAATGCCTACCTAGCCTCTAAGAGTACGGAGAAGAATACATAGGCTTGCTGGTAACAATGTCCCGGCTATACCTCAAAAGAAACGACAAACAAAAGGAGTCAACATGAACTACACATAGCCCCGAGAGAAAGTGGGGCTCACCAAGACCACTGAAGAGATGGAGGGAAGGCACGACTATCGGCGATCAACGCTACCTACTACGGAACCACCTACATCCATATAAGAAATATAGCGCCCCCAGCAAAAGGGACGTTAGTACCATTGAATAGTACTAGCATGTATGAACAAACCTACTCCAAATAGGTTAAACAATAACAGTCAAACATGAGTAGAGGCATCACACAACAATACACTGAAACCTGGAAAATCACAACAAGAATTACCACATCCCACATCCCGTTTTGCCATCTTTTGGTTAATGTACTTTTAAGTTTCCTCTTGTTATTATTATTATTGATCCACCGTGTCGTTGTTACACGGAGTCCGATCTTTGCCCGATTGGCTAAGCCATCCTAGGTGAGCTCCAAATTTCAATCACATCACATATAACCACCGTGGCTTGTTCTCCCAGAGTCCGATCTCTGCCTAAGTCGACTAGGCTAACACTGTGGCTCGTGCACAGCACACGGAGTCCGATCTCTGCCCGATCGGTTATATCATCATATCACAATATCAAGTCATCCATGTGTACGGCATAGAGTCCGATCCCAGCCAGACCGGATATGCCTTCTCATCCCTAGGACATTCCCCTGCTACAATTATGGGTGTTTTAGATTTTTTAACCTTTTTGATTCCCAACACATATTGTTCTTTGATTCGTCATTCATATCATTAGAATCCTTTGATTCACATTTCTTAACAATTCATCCTTTAATCCATATTCCATAACCACCCATTCCATTAATTCATGTTTCACAACTTCACGTCATTACCATCTCTTTACCCACATTTCCTACCATAACAACTTTTTGATTCATATTTCATACCATTCCAATCTTTCATATTTACCACACCCATCATATGCAAGGATCGCACACATAGTAGGAGGAGGAACATAAGGATCACAACACATATACTCAAGTAGCACAACGATATGGTATTAGCATGGAATGACATAGAAGCAATAATTTCTCAATTAGGCACATAGAACACATAAACTCCATAGATATCCAACAAGAGAATCATACCCGGCAAGTGAGCACAATGGGTCTATCCTATGAGGATTAGAGTTAGCCATACATACCTCGAGTTGGAATTTCCCTTTAATTTCTACCCCAAATCATCGGACCTTCTGATGCATTCAATCTAATTTACAATGTGACACATTCAAATTTAGATTTAGGAACCTTAAACCCATTTGGGCATTTTATTAAATACTATGTGGTCCTTTACATTAACTAGCCTCTTTTTAGTGAAAGATTGCCATAGCTTACTTCCCTTTGCTAGATTATGGTAGATTATTCACATGCATGCAAGGTCTTAACTCTCATCTTCAAGAACCAACCTATGTGTGTTCTCTCCTAACTAAAATATGAAAATTTGGGGAAATGGGGTGGAGGCTTACCTCTTATAGTGAAGAAGATGACGACTACTCGATTAATTCCAGGCCTGAGTAGAGATGGGGAACCAACATGGGGAAGATGGGGACTTCTCTCACTATAACCCACTCTCACTTCTCTCAATTTTGATCAGATATTCGCTAAAAATTACGGGGACAGGTGTTTTATAAAGTTGGGGGTCGAGTTTTAACATTAGAAATTAGGAGCCGGGAAGCAGGTATGCGGTCAGGAATGCGATCGAATTCCTGTTATGCGGTTTGCATACCTGTCGCATAAATGGCCTTCAGATGAGCCAAAAAGGAAAGCAGACTGCCCAGGTATGCGACCACTATGCGGTCCGCATACATGTTATGCGATCACATAGTGCGTCGCGTAACTCCCTCCGCAAAAATAGAGGTGCAAGAATGCGACAACTATGCGGTCCGCATACATGTTATGCGATCACATAGTGCGTCGCGTAACTCCCTCCGCAAAAATAGAGGTGCAAGAATGCGACAACTATGCGGCCTGCATTCATGAAATTTGATCACATTATGAGCTGCATAGTTGTCCTCTAAATGGACAGCAATTTTCCAGGTATGTAACCACTATGCGGTCTGCATACCTGATATGTGATCGCAAACCCGCGCAATTTTGGAAAGTTTCATCTTTTAAGTCTTGGGGTAATTTTTACTCCAAAAACGGTCCGTTTTAAGATTTACTACTGTTATAACAATATGGGGACCTACCCAGGCGTCGTCTTTAGTCTAGAAAATTTACGGGTCTTTACATCCTCCCCCACTTAAAATCATTTGTCCTCGAATGAGGAGTCAGGGAGTCACTTTGGGGAAGAAAACACAAGGACACCAGTCCCCCTCCCAATTTTCACTAACTCTGATATTTTCTGAAAATGTTTCCAGAGTTTCCCCTGTAAATAGTCCTATCCACCTGCTAGAGGGCCCCCGAAACATATCTCAACAAGTTCACATACTTTTAGCTACTTCACAAGTTGTACAAAGTGCAGATAACACAACAAATTTCACATAACTCAATTATTTCAATGGGTTTCACATAATTCAACTAACACAATATTCACAAATATGGCACAAGGTTGAAAAAGTCACATGGGGAAGGGATATATGCAAGTGGGATGTTCTTGCACAAAATATGACACAAAATTCATTTGCCTAAAGGCAACAATCTCCAAAACCACTACTTGACTTATCCAAACAAATGAGGGTATTTCTCTTTCATTTCACTTTCCGCTCCCCACGTGGCTTCCTCGACTTGTTGACTCCGCCGTAATACATTAACTGAAGCAATATCCTTGTTTCTCAACCTACGAACTTGCCTATTAAGAATAGCGACGGGAACTTCTTCATATGACAACTCTTCATTAACTTCAACAGCCTCAACCGATACGATGGCAGATGGATCTCCAACTACCTTTTTCAACATGGACACATGAAACACCGGGTGCACTAATGACATCTCACGGGGCAACTCCAGCCTATACGCTTTATGTCCTATCCTCTGGACAATCCTATATGGTCCGACATACCGTGGTCTCAACTTCCCCTTCTTTCCAAAACGCATGACTCCCTTCATGGGAGATACCTTCAAAAATAACCAATCACCTACTTGAAACTCCAAATCCCTACGACGAACGTCAGAGTATGATTTCTAACAACTCTGGGCAGTTTTCAACCTCTCCGAAATGACTCTAACCTTCTCCATAGCTTGACGCACAAGATCCGGTCCTATTAGTTCCGCCTCTCCAACCTCGAACCATACAATTGGAGATCTACACCTTCTTTTGTACAATGCTTCGAATGGGGCCATCTGGATACTAGCATGGAAACTGTTGTTGTAAGAAAACTCTATAAGCGGCAAGTGATCATCCCAACTACCCTTAAGATCAAGTACACAAGCTCGTAACATGTCTTCAAGAGTCTGAATAGTCTGCTCTTCTTGTCCATCAGTCTGTGGGTGGAATGCTGTGCTGAGATTTACCTGCGTACCCAAACCTTGCTGGAATTTCCTCAAAAAGTTAGATGTGAACTAGGCCACTCGATCCAAAATAATAGATGCTGGAGCGCCATGGAGTATGACTATTTCTCTGATATACAATTGAGCATACTGTTTTGCAGTATCGGTGGACTTTACTGGCAAGAAATGCGCTGACTTCGTGAGACGATCCACTATCACCCAAATCGAGTCGAACTTACGCGGAATGCGGGGTAACCCCACCAAAAAGTCGATATTGATCATCTCCCACTTCCATGTTGGTATTTCCATAAGCTGCGCCAACCCACCAGGCCTCTGATGTTCGGCCTTCGCCTGCTGACAATTCGGACACCTAGCCACAAAGTCTGCCACACCCCTCTTTGTACCATTCCACCAATAAATCTCCTTGAGATCATGATACATTTTTGTAGAACCTGGGTGTACGTAATACCTGGAATTGTGAGCCACTGCAATAACTCTCTCCCGAAAATCATCCATGTCCGGAACACGTAGCCTCCCTTGGCACCGCAAAACACCGTCACCATTGCCGAGTGAAAATGATGTAGTCCTGTGATTTAGAATTGCCTCTCTCAACTGATCCAATGCTAGATCCCTAATTTGCTTTTCCTTGACATCCGCCACAAATGAAGACTCCTCTCCATTACACACCACAACATTCCCTTCATCTGAAGCCGAAAGACAGACCCCCAAACTGGCCAGCTGATAAACTTCCCGAGCCAAAGGTCTCTGACCTGCTTCCAAATAAGCCAAGCTACCCATGGATTTTTGACTAAGAGCGTCCGCCACCACATTGGCCTTTCCTGGATGGTACAAAATATTCATATCACAATCTTTGAGCAATTCCAACCATCTCCGCTGCCTTAAGTTCAATTCCTTCTGTTTGAACAAATACTAAAGGCTCTTGTGATCTGTGAACACGTCCACATGGACCCCATAAAGATAATGTCGCCAGATTTTTAATGCAAACACAACTGCTGCGAGCTCCAAATCATGCGTCGGATAATTCTTCTCATGATTCTTGAGCTGCCTAGAAGCATATTCTATTACCTTACCTCCTTGCATGAATACACACCCAAACCAACCCTTGAAGCATCACAATACACCACAAACCTTTCTGAACCTTCTAACAAGGTCAACATTCGCGCTGAAGTCAATCTTGATTTCATTTCTTGAAAAATCTTTTCGCAAGCATCGTACCACTGAAACTTAACCGCTTTCTGCGTCAGCTTAGTCCATGGGGAGGCGAGGGTAGAGAATCCCTCCACGAATCTCCAATAATATCAAGCCAAACCCAAGAAACTGCAAATCTCTGTCGGGGTCGTCGGTCTAGGCCAATCCTTTACCACTGCAATCTTTGGGGGATCAACCCGAATCCCTTCCCTAGAAACAACATGGCCAAAAAAGGTGACTGATTCTAGCCAAAACTCACATTTTGAAAACTTTGCATAAAACTGGTGCTGATGAAGAGTCTGCAGAACTGCATTGAGGTGATTAGCATGATCTTCCTGACTTTGCAAGTAAACAAGGATATCGTCGATGAAGACTATTACGAAAGAGTCAATAAACGGTTTGAAAACCCGGTTCATAAGATCCATAAAGTTGTTGGGGCGTTGGTTAGCCCAAAGGATATTACCAAGAATTCGTAGTGCCCATAACAAGTCCTGAATGCGGTCTTAGGAATATCCTATTCCCTGATCTTTAGTTGGTGATACACGTACCGTATATTAATCTTTGAGAAGAACCTAGAACCTTGCAATTGGTCGAACAAATCATCTATCTGAGGCAATGGGTACTTGTTTTTTATGGTGACCTTGTTGAGCTACAAATAATCAATACACATTCGAAGCGACCCATATTTCTTTCTGACAAAAATAACCGGTGCGCACTAAGGCGACACACTAGGCCTAATGAAACCCTTTTCTAGAAGGCCCCTCAATTGCTCCTTGAACTCCCTCAATTCTGTCGGCGCCATCTTGTAGGGTGGAATAGATATTGGCTGATCTGGAAATACATCAATACTGAAATCAATCTCTCTATCTGGTGGAATCCTAGGAAGCTTATCTAGAAAAACCTCAAGAAACTCATTCACGACAGGCACGGACTCGGGGGCAGGCACCTCTGAAGTGGTGTCCGCAACCCGGACCAAATTTTAGAAGCATCCTTTTCTGATCATCTTTGAGGCCTTAAGGTAGGAAATAAACTTACCTCTTGGAACAATATTATTCCCCTCCCACTCGATAACTGGTTCATTATGAAACTCGAGCCTCATAATTCTTTTTCGGCAATCGAGTTTAGCAAAGCACGAATAGAGCCTATCCATCCCCATAATCATATCAAAATCTACCATTCCCAACTCAACGAGATCGGTTGTCCTCCGACCGGGCTCTACTACTACTCTCTCTCTCCATTCATATATTCAATTTTTTAGCCTCTGTTGCCTGGGAAAATCCCATAATCTTCCCATAGTTCATATTTGAATACAGAGCAGCTATAGCAGCTTCATTAATAATCAAGGGACCAAGGCCCTGCACGAACCGACGAACCCTAGCCTCCATAGTAGACACCATATAAACAACATATTTGGACAAGCGCACGAACTCCATATGATTCTCATACACACTCATGTTACCCTGCTTGAGGACCTCAAACTCTGTAGCACGGGCTGCCATAGTCTTGGCGGGCAAGAAATGGTCCATGAAGGCATCTACAAACTCATCCAACCTCGCCGGAGGGATCCCCTCCCCACGGGAACTATCCCACATTTCGAACAACGAATATGCCGCTACCTTCAGACGATATGAAGCTAACTAAACCCCCTCTGTCTTAGTATCCCTCATAACTCGGAAGGTTTTGTACATCTCATCAATGAACTCCTGAGGATCAGCCTCTGGGTCGGTGCCTATGAACTCTGGAGGGGCTAACCGTAGAAACTGGTTGACTCTGGAACCTGAAGAATCCCCTGGCTCGCTATAGGATGTAGGGGCAGCATTTGATCTTTGGGCCTGGGAGGCCACTAACTGGGTCAACATCTGGATAGCTCCCCTAAGGTCCCTATCAAAAATACCGGGACCGGAAGCTGGAGCTGGAGGTGGGTCAGGAGTATTAGTGAGAGGGATTTCAGCACCCTCCGCTGGAGCAGGAATAGGAATAGTTTCGCCTGGAGCGGAGGAGTCAGGCTGATTTGTGGCCAGGGAATCATTCGCACCCGCACCATCAGCTGGAGAATTTATGACCACTCCTAGAGTGGCATTGGCCTCTAGGCCGAGTCAAGCTCTCTTCTTAGGTGCCATTTACTGAAAATTTTAACAATGCACAAGTTAGAGGTAGACAACCTCACCTTTCACCACATCGCACGATATAGAATAGAAATAAAAGGGTACTTTCCTAAATGTCCATGCATCCCCCTAATTATAGGTGTGGTCGACAACACACCGATAAGAAGGGCTCTACTAGACATGGCTCCGAGACATCCTAGGACACTTTTAAAACCTTAGGCTCTGATACCAAGTTTGTCACGCCCCAAAACCGAGGGATGAGACCGGCGCCTAACCGGATGAACCCGGTCAAGTGGACCTGGATTGACTATCCTACCCAACGCATTTACCCTTCTTCATAGTGTACATTTATAAGTGAAACAGCAAAATAGAATCAAAGCATGCGTTTACAACATAAGTCAAATTTCCTCTTTTAACATTTTCAACATTTAATCTTCCCAAAACATACATTCTAAAATACAACACTCCCGATACGGGATCGTAATTACAAACGAGTACAACAACTACACCAAATATAAATATACAACCCACATAATGTCTACGGAGCCTCTAAAAGTACGGAGAAGAATACATAGACTTGCCGGTAACAAGGCCCCGGCTATACCTAAAAAGAAACGACATAAACAAAATGAGTCAACATGAACTACACACAGCCCCGAGAGGAAGTGGGGCTCACCAAGACTGCTGAAGATATGCAGGGAAGGCACCACTATTGGCGATCAGCGCTACCTGCTACGGAACCACCTACATCCATATAAGAGATGTAGCACCCCCGGCAAAAGAGGCGTTAGTACCATTGAATAGTATTAGCATGTATGAACAAACCTACTCCAAATAGGTTAAACAATAACATTCAAATATGAATAGAGGCATCATACAACAATACACTAAAACCTGGAAAATCACAACAAGAATTACCACGTCCCACATCCCGTTTTGCTATCTTTTGGTTAATGTACTTTTAAGTTTCCTCTTACTGATCCACCGTGTCGTTGTCACACAGAGTCCGATCTCTGCCCGATCGGCTAAGCCATCCTAGGTGAGGTCCTAATTTCAATCACATCACATATAACCACCATGGCTTGTTCTCACGGAGTCTGATCTCTCCCTGAATCGGCTAGGCCATCTCAACTGAAAATAGTAAGGACAATAATCATCATCAAATCATAATCATATCACAATATCAATTCATCCATGTGTACGGCATGGAGTCCGATCCCAGCAAGACCGGATAGTCCTTCTCACCCCTAGGACATTCTCCTGCTACAATTATGGGTGTTTTAGATTACTTACATCATTTTTAACCTTTTTGATCCCCAACACATATTTTTCTTTGATTCGTCTTTCATATCATTAGAATCCTTTGATTCACATTTCACAACAATTCATCCTTTAATTCTTATTCCATTATCACACATTCCATTAATTCATGTTTCACAACTTCACATCATTACCATCTCTTTACCCACATTTCCTATCATAACAACTTTTTGATTCATATTTCATACCATTCCAATCTTTCATATTTACCACACCCATCATATGCAAGGATCGCACACATAGTAGAAGGAGGAACATAAAGATCACAACTAATATACTCAAGTAGCACAACGATATGGTATTAGCATGGAATGACATAGAAGCAAGAATTTCTCAATTAGGCACATAGAACACATAACTTCCATAGATATCCAACAAGAGAATCATACCCGGAAAGTGAGCACAACGGGTCTATCATATGAGGATTAGAGTTAGCCATACAGACCTCGAGTTGGAGTTTCCCTTCAATTTTTACCCCAAATCACCGGACCTTCTGTCCCCTTCAATTTAATAAATCACACATTCAAACTTAGAGTTAGGAACCTTGAACCCATTTGGGCATTTTATCAAATACTATGTGGTCCTTTAGATTAACTAGCCTCTTTATAGTGAAAGATTGCCCTAGCTTACTTCCCTTTCCTAGATTATGGGTTATTATTCACATGCATGCAAGGTCTTAACTCTTATCTTCAAGAACCAACCTATGTGTGTTCTATCCTAACTAAAATCCTAAAATTTCGGGGAATGGGGCGGAGGATTACCTCTTATGGTGAAGAAGATGACAACTACTCGATTAATTGCAGGCCTGAGTAGAGATGGGGGACCAACATGGGGAATATGGGGACTTCTCTCACTAGAAAACACTCTCACTTCTCTCTATTTTGATTAGATAGTCGCTAAGAATGAAGGGGAGGGGTGTTTTATAAAGCTGGGGGTCGGGTTTTAACATTAGAAATTAGGAGCCCCGAAGCAGGTATGCGGTCAGGAATGCGATCGCATTCCTGTTATGCGATTCGCATTCATGTCGCATAAATGGCCTTCAAATGGACCAAAAAGGAAAGAAGATTACCCAGGTATGCGACCACTATGCGGTCCGCATACGTGTTATGCGATCACATAGTGCATCGCATAACTCCCTTCGCAAAAATAGAGGTGCAAGAATACGACAACTATGCGGCCCGCATTCGTGAAATACGATCGCATTATGGGATGCATAGATGTCCTCTAAATGGACAGCAACTGTCCAGGTATGCGGACCGCATTGTGACCGCAAACTCGCGCAATTCTGGAAAATTTCATCTTTTAAGTCTTGGGGTACTTTTTAATCCAAAAAGGGTCCGTTTTAAGATTTACTACTGTTATAACAATATGGGCACCTTCCCGGGCATCATATTTAGTGTAGAAAATTTACGGGTCTTTACATCAAGAGGAAAACCAATTTCGAGTGGACCCTAGAATGCCAACATGCCTTAGAAAAAATAAAGTGGTATCTCTCGATCCCACCTCTGCACCATACCCCGAAGGAGGACGAAATGTTGTACTTGTATTTGGCCGTGTCTGAGCTAGCGGTAAGTGGTGTGTTGGTTCGAGAAGAACGAGGTACGTGATTCCCTATGTATTACGTAAGTAGGATCCTAGGAGTTGCTGAAACCAGGTATTCGCACTTGGAAATATTAGCTTTTACGTTAATAAGTGCATCTCGTAAATTGAAACCTTATTTTCAATGCCATCGTATATATGTTTTAACCACATACCCTCTTTGAAACATCTTGCATAAGCCTGAATTATCGGGCCGATTGGCCAAGTGGGCCATTGAACTCGGGGGGTACAATATCGTGTACCAACCCAGAACGGCCATCAAGTCCCAAATTTTGGTGGACTTCGTGGCCGACTTTACGCCTGCCCTCGTGCGAGGTAAAGAAAGAACTCTTGCTAAAAATGGTCACATCATCGGGGGTACGGACTGTCCTCACAGACGGTGCCTCAAACGTGAGAGGGTCCGGACTCGGTATAGTTCTAAAACCTCCTATGGGTGGCACAATTAGACAATCTATAAAAACATCGAAGTTGACTAACAATGAGGCTGAGTATGAGGCCATGATTGCAGGTCTCGAACTGGCCAAAGGCCTAGGAGCAAAGGTCCTCGAAGAAAAATGCGACTCTCTTCTAGTTGTAAACCAAGTGAATGGAAGCTTCAAGGTTCGAGAAGATAGGATGCAAAGGTACTTAGAAAAGCTTCAAGTTACGTTGCATCACTTCAAAGAATGACCCTGATCCATGTACCTCGAGAACAAATAGCGAGGCCGATGCACCCGCAAACTTGGGATTTTCTGTCAAAGAAGATGACATACTCCCGGGGACTGTTGTGCAACTATCCAAATCGATGATCGAAGAAGGCCATGCCGAAATCAACTCAACAAGTCTAACATGGGATTGGAGGAACAGGTACATTGACTACTTGAAACATGGGAAGCTCCCCGCAGATCCAAAGGAATCGAGGGCCCTTCGAGCCAAGGCAGCCCGATTTTCACTCGACGAGAATGGAACACTGTACAGAAGAACCTTCGACGGACCACTAGAAGTATTCTTGGGATCGTGGGACACCAACTATGTGCTACGATAAATCCACGAAGGCTCTTGTGGCAACCACTCCGGAGCCGACTCCTTCGAAAGGTAATCAGAGAAGGATACTACTAGGATAGCATGGAAAAAGACACCAAGGAAATTGTTCGAAGATGTGACAAATGCCAAAGATTTGCATCAATGATTCATCAACCTGGTGAACAACTACACTCTGTCCTATCCCCGTGGCCATTCATGAAATGAAGAATGGACATCGTCGGTCCCCTACCAACGGTGCCAGGTAAAGCTAGATTTATCTTATTTATGACTGACTACTTCTCGAAATTGGTAGAAGCGCAGGACGTCAAGAAGATAAGAGAAAAAGAAGCCATTGAATTCATATGGGACCACATCATATGCCGATTCGGAATCCCCTCCGAGATTACATGTGATAATGGAAAGCAGTTCATCGGCAGCAAGGTGACGAAATTCCTCGAGGATCATAAAACCAAAAGGATCCTATCGACGTCCTACCACCCAATTGCGAACGGTCAGGCCGAGTCCACAAACAAAGTTATCATTCAAAACCTAAAGAATAAGTTAGAGAATGCACAAGGAAAGTGTAGAGAAGTGTTGGCCGAAGTACTATGGGTATGTCGAACAACTTCAAAGTCAAGCATAGGAGAGACCCCGTTCCATTTGGTATATGGGTCCGAGGCATTGATATCGGCCGAGGTCGGAGATTCAAGTGCCAGATTCTAGCATGCCTCTGAGGACTCAAACAACGAGGCCATGAACACCGCCCTCGAGCTACTGGATGAAAAGCGCGAGGACGCATTAGTTCGAATGGCCGCTCAAAACCAAAGGATCGAAAGATACTAAAACAGAAGAAAAAATCTCCGATACTTTGGAGTCGGCGACTTAGTTCTAAGGAAAGTCACCCTCAACACTCGAAACCCAAATGAAGGGAAACTAGGCCCTAGATGGGAAGGACCGTACCGCGTCCTCGGAGTAGTAGGCAAAGTATCTTACAAACTTAGCACCATGGAAGGCGAGCAACTGCCAATCAATTGGAACATATCAATGCTCAAACTCTATTATTTCTAAGGTATAACCTTCTCCCCTTTCATTTTTATGTTCCACACTAACCTTTTGCAGATGTTTGATTGAGAGAAATCGAGGCACCCGTCAACTCGAAGACCTTGGGTTTTAAAAAAATGCCTTGCACTTTTTTTCTCTTAGATCGGGTCTTATCACAAATGGGTTTTTAATGAGGCAACACCAATATGATACCTAAGGAAAAATCAACAAGTATTCAAGGCTTCTTTTCAATCAACTTCGAATACTGGGGGGCATCACCCTCGGAGGTTACTTCTTCGAAGAAATCAAAATATGCCCAAGAGGACCTCGATAGGAGAATGTTGTATTGGGTCAAACGGTCAAATGAACCATGTCCATGTAGAAAAGTCAAGCCCCCGAGGGATAAAACATGTATGCATGTATCAAGTATTCAAAGAAGCATTCTTATTCATCAAAATACTTTGCGCCTCAAAGAAGTTTACTATTATTGCATGAAACAGCTCAAGGGCCAAATACTCTCGAACGCTCGGGGACTATCATTGGCAGTCAGCTCATCGAGTCTTCAAAGACTCGAACTCATAAGACCTCAATGAGGCGACATCTAATCTGTAAGACCTCAATGAGGCGACATCGAATCCGTAAGACCTCAATGAGGTGACATAAAATTTGTAAGACCTCAATGAGGTGACGTCAAATCTGTAAGACCTCAATGAGGTGACGTCGAATTTGTAAGACCTCATTGAGGCAACATCATATCTGTAATACCTCAACGAGGCATGCTCTCATAAGACCTCAATGAGGAAAAATCATATATGTAAGACCTCAACGAGGCATGATCAAACTTATAATACCTAAAAAAGGCATAACCCCGATATTAAGGCCAAATCTATAATATCGAACTTATAAGACCCCTAAAAAGGCATACCCTTCATATTAAGGCAGTGGTCATCTCACTCGGGGACTAATTTCAAGACCTCGATCAGGCAACATTAAACCTATAAGACCTCGATGAGGCAAAATTGAGCTTATAAGACCTCAACAAGGCATACTCAAAATCATAAGACCTTAGAAAAAAGGCATACCCCGATATTAAGTCCAAGGCTATATATTCGAACTTGTAACACCACTAAAAAGGCATACCCTCGATATAAAAGCCGAGTTCATCTCACCCGGGGACTAAAGGCTACGGCTGAACATAAAGACTACGGTCATACTAAAAGGCTACGTCAAAATTAACACGGCTCGGAGATGTCCAATTTCTGCCATAAAATCTAAAGGCCTTCAAACACTTCGAAAAAACCGGTTAATCAAGCTACCCTCAGAATAAGCAAAGGAGCTTCGATAATATCAGCTCCTAACGATGAAAAGGCTTTGAAAAAATCAGCCTTCAAAGAAAAGTCTTCGAAAAATCAGCCTTCGAGAGAATCTCATAAGGTACTCAATTATTGTCGCATATCGACTTATAATCGAGGTTCTTATTCGAGCTGTCGAAGAGTCGGACGAACACAAAACATGCCAAGGCGTAACCAAAACTTCAAAAGTCTTTAGCCAAAATGGGGGAAAACTATAGTCGTACTAGAGGTCGAATTGACCCAACCTAAAGAGCCTAAGGGGCAATCTAAAGAGCCTAAGGGCCAATCTAAAGAGTCTAAGGGCTAATCTAAAGAGCCTAAGGTCCAATCTAAAGAGCCTAAGGGCCAAAGTTTTAAAACCTAAGGGTTTTACACTCTAAGTCCAACACATCGGACTGGTCATCGAACAACATCAAAATTCAAACCACAAAAAAAAAAATACAAAGGCAAGATGAATGTTTATGCAAAAATAAGACGAAAGATTTCTTTATATAAATGGTAGTACAAAGGTAGATTTACAACACTCCCACGGGGAGCCTTTTATCGAAAGAAGACCTAGTCTATCGTCATCGTCGGGGACTTCTTCTTTTCCCCCTTGGGGACTTTGCCTTCATCAACATCCTCAGTACTAGCATCCTCGTCAGCTTCTTCCTCTTCGTCTTTAACATCGGCTTCATGGTCGGTAGAAAGGAGTAACTTGGCATTAATCTTGTCTGTCTTAGCCTGCTCTATCTCCTACGAGAGATCGAAGCCCTTAGCATGAATCTCCTCGAGGGTTTCCCTCCAGGATCTACATCGAGCATACTCATTGCTTCTTCCCTTTCGATCGGAAGCCCCCCGCAACTCCATATGAGCATCGGTAGCGACTTCCAGATAGATGCCCACCTTCTTATCGGCCTTGACTCGGACCTCTTTGGGTTCGGCTCGAGCCTCCACAACTTCGGCCTTCATCTTCAAGAGATCGGTTTCAATCTTAGCTAGCCTGCTAGCCTGAATCGATTTGCTCTCTCGAGAATTACGGAGTTGAAAGGACAGCCAATAGTGGTTCGTGGGATTTTCGAGAATCGTGTTGGGATGATCTCTGTATAACCTTTATGTCACATCAATTTCTGACTTCACGTGGCTGACACGGGGAGGATATCGAGTAGCCAAGTTCAAAATCGTTTCTTATCATTTCACTCTAAGAAACGCGGGGACTATCTGTATAAGGTCAAATCTGGGAAGCCTGATTTTAAGGCCTCTATGGCATTCTGAGCCCGGTCTTTAGAGGCTCGAAGCAGAGTCCGAAGTTCGACCCCGAGGTGCTTCCCTCGAAAGAGTATATCGGAGGCTCATCACAGCATAACTCGAAGCAGTATGAAAATCGATGGTCATGTAAAGGCGGGAAAATCCCAAGGACACGTGGTTAGAGCTAATAAGGTTTGTAAGAGATAGTACAAGTATGTACTGAGCCGTTATACAGCTGTACCAATAGCAATTCTTTGTCATAATTACACATGTACTATGTTGGGATTCTCCCCTCCTATATAAAGGGGATCCCTATCATTTTGTAAGACACATAAACATTTACTACAATAGAACATTCTACATTCTTCTCGTGCTCAACGCTATCTTATAGCTTTATTGTTCTTTATTTTAGTGTTCTTCATTTATTGTTCTTCATTTATTGCTACTATTGGACCTCGAGGCCCCCGATTCCAGTGAGCTCGAGGCCTCAGTCTTGTGCCCACCTTGGTTTGCTTATTTCATTATTCTTACTTACACTTATCATTTCTTGATTATTCAACTAGTATTAAGATAAGTCACATATTTTTAGAACCACAAACCAAATATAATTGTTAAAACCATTTTCAAGGTAAACAGTACTCTTTGGAGAAAGCAAACAAAGCCTGAAACATTTTCATTTGGATCATTGGGACGAGTGTCACCGTTAGGTCACCTCTAAACATAGCTTAAACCATTGGTAGTAAATTGATATTATTTCTGCCTGTTTGTTGTGGGAAAACCATAGCTCCTAGGAGAGTGAGAAAAAAGCCTTGAGGCTGAATGTTTTTCCAACCTTCCTTGTTGCAAAGGAACTGCCATTGATACCTGTCATTGCTTTCAAATTGTCCAAACCTTTGGAATAATCAATCTAGAATTACCCAACTATCTTTAATGCTTCTTAAAGGTCGTCTATTCTTCATACCCAAAACATTCAAAAATCTATCTCTTGGCTTAGTAACTGGAAACATTGGTCTTACTTTCGGCAAATGGAAATTATGTGAAACTAGTCTCCTCCTCAAGCGTAGGTATGATCGAAAAATCTACAAACTTGAAGGTCAATTTAGCGGGATCCCAAAACTCATTGAGAACCCTTGTCTATGTCCTATTTGATTAAAAATTCAGTAGCGCAGACAATGCTCCCATATACATCCTGATTTCATCCCCATGCATTCTTCGAATGTTTGACAACTATTACTTCAAGTTGTGAGGGGCATCCATGACCGTGTTGATATCCGGGAGGTTGCGAATGATTTCCATCTAAAATAGAACAAAAATGAAGAGTAGCCAAGTAACTTCTATTGTTTCAAAACTGCTGTGGTTTTAAAAATAGATTGATTTATTATTTTCACTTAAATGTATGTCGTTAGGTGCGGAACCCGTTGACATAAGGGGAGGCTTTTTAAATTGTGGGTCAATTCCAAGGATTGGATCACCTAGGGTATATGCAACATGACTTATGTTTCCTAAGAGTCGAGTATTTTCTATTTTTTGAGAGTTTAATTGAATAACTACGTGGAAACATGTCAGTTGACCTCACATGTCGTTATCTGGAACTAAAGAGTTTTCAAAGAAGGTTCGGAGGGGTGAAATGACAACCCTCACATAACTTATGTGTGATAGTGTACAGCCAACACTCGATAAGAAAACGCGATGATAGTTGTGGAAAGTTGTAACAGATGATTGTGATCGGCATGTAAATAAGCATGTAAGAAAAATAAACAATTTACGAAATACAAAAACATGTCTCCAAAACAATTAGAAAATAGACTAAGTATGCTAAGATTAGAACCTTAAATTGCAGTTATCGCCATGATGTTGTGCCCTATTTTACACAGGTTAAGATAAGATTCAACATAATGGTAATGCTAGGGTTATGTTAAGTATAGGGAGTCTCCACATAATATTTAAAGGTATATCAGGTACTTATACGTCAAACAAAGTATCAACTCTTAAAATTCTGTTAAACCAACAAGATTCTAGGTAAGGGTTTAAGCTATTCTAAAGGGAAGGTGTTTAAGGCATCTGCAACAACCTAGCCGGTCTTTTTGAGTACTAGAGCCTCGTTCCCCTACTTGATGTTTGTCGTAGTTTATTTTGATATTTTGTGACTTGCAGGGATTGTTGTTTTTGTTTTAGGAAGGTCACAGAGAGAATTGGACAACTTAGTTCTATCTTTGGAAAAAAAAAGTTTCATCTTTGGAAGCTTAAGTTATAAGAGTTGACAAAAATTTGACTTTTTAGTAGACGACCTCGGATGTGTTGTTTGATGGTTCCAATAGGTTCGGGTGGTTATTTTGGGCTTTTTTGTATGCTTGGATTTAGTTTTGGATGTTCCTAGAGGATTTCGACTGTATTTATCGAAAGTTGGCAATTTGGGAAATTAGAGAGTTCATATGTTTAACCGATAGTTGACTTCGAAGTTATCAAGTTTCCATTGGAGTTGTGGGACTTCGGATAGGTTCTTTTGGTTCAATGGAACTTGCGTGCGATGTTTGATAGTAATCTAGAACGTTTAAATATGATTTAGATGCATTTGGCGGAGTTATGAAGTTTGAAAGCTAAGGAAAGGATTTTGACCTTCAAGTAATGGTTTTGATTTTGTTTGTGGTGCTTTTAATATTTGTATAGGTTAGTAACGAGTATACATATTAGTTGGTATGATTAGATGGGGGGCAGAGGTTGGGGTGTGTTTTGCAATGCTATTAGACCATTTTGGAAGTTGTTTGGTTTCTGGTTCCAGGTGCATTGTAACTGTTGTGTTTGGTGCACAGGCGCACCAATAGAAAAATAGAACACGCTTGCGAAGGCGGTCCTGGAGTTGGTAGCTTGAAAATGCGTATCCTTGAGCATTCCTACAAAGAACGTGCATGTGGAATTTTGTCGCACCTACACTGTCGCATATGTGTAGGTGTTGGTCGCAGATGCAGAGGGGAGCTTGGGGGCTCAGAGCTCGCAGATGTGAGGTTTTGGTTGCATGATCGAAGGTCACACCTGCACCTTAGTGTCTTCAGGTGCAAAAGGCATGGTAGGGAGTTATATTTCGATTTTAGCTCATTCTTCACTATTTTTTGAGTTATCGAGTTCGGGAAGAGGCAATGTTTGAGGAGATTTTCACAACTATGTTGCGGGTAAGTAATCACTAGTTTGATTTAATCATATATTTTGATTTCCTATGAATATTTACACCTAAAACATGGAATTTTAAAGAGAAATTCCGGGGGTTTAGTCTACAACTTAAGAGGGAATAATTTGGGGATTTGAGAGTCGATTTAGACTAGGATTTGGAATCTAATCACATGTTCAGACTCATGGGGTTATAGGTAGTCGGATCTACCCCAAGATTTTGGTTTTTACAATGTAGGCCCAATTAAATTTTATTGTATTTTTGAGATTTGATTAAATATTGGAGCTTTGTTGTCTGGAGTTGAATTATATAGCATTATTTGACTTTATTGGGTAACATTTCACTAGGTCCTAGTCGTATGGACTTGAAAGGAAAAACAGTTTTGGAAGGTTAAAGATGATCCCTGGTAGAGGTTCTCCCCATAGGTGATCATTTTCAACTTGTTACTTGATTTAAGTTCCACATATAGGGGAGGTGACAAGCGCATATGCATAGCTAGGTTTTACCATACCAGATAGAGTTAGGCTTATAATATGCCTCATTTGGACTATGTGAATTGTTTCTCAATGTATCATTGATGCTATGACTACGTGATGAATCTAAAATATTATTAGAGACCGTACAAGGGTATGACTTGTTGATTTGAACATGACAGACTTCTTTTACCGTGTTGGGCTTTCTAATTTGGTCGAAGTCATACAATTGCCTTACTTGATTTATGATTTAATGGCTAATGGGTTACATTGCTCTTGTTGATATCATGATTAGACTTAAGAATAAAAAACATATTGAACTATTATGAAATTTTGAATTACATGATTCGCCATAGACATTTCTTATTCATGTAAATATCCATCCACATTTTATTTTCATGTCCTGGTGCGTTTTTATCACATCATCTTATATACATATGCATGAGTTAGAGAGTTTGATATTGAGAATAGTAGAGGATTTTTGAACTATAGACATTGTGAGCTATTGATTATTGATGTTATTGTTATTGGATCGAGGTGCATGTCGCAACAACACTTGGATATGGATCAGGCCTATTACATCTCGTACTTTTCTACGTTGGATTTGTTATAAGATAATTGACATATGTTCAATAACAAGACTATTTTTGAGGTTATAAGTGCTTATGATATTTATAACAAGTGATAATTAATGTCGTGAAGGTTAGAGCGTAAACGAGTTAAAGGAAATGATATTGGTCGAAGTTTGATATTTTGGGATAAAATACAGTCCAAGCTATAATACCCCGTATTTATGGACTAATTCCATACAAGATATCACACGATCATGATAGTAAGGTATATGAAGTATATTAGCATTTAAGTGAATCGAGATCTAGAAATCATTGTGTGAAGAATTGGTTAAATGTTGGTATAAAGTCATGGAATATGGAATTAGTTATAAGTGAATAAGTGTCATTTGTATGAATCCACGTGGAATCATGAGGATAAGGGGGCCTCATGACTAATCAACTTTGTAAGGATTAAGGTGACAACAAGCAGCAAATTCAATATTGACTAGGCAAGTAAAATATTTGGATAGGCTTGACTTGATAAGCCTCCCAATGTATAAGTCAAGGAAAGCCCAATAAATGACTCTTAAGTCATAGAGCAAGATGGAAAATTTAGAAATTTGTGGATTAGTTAGATGGGAACATCACACCTCCCCTCCCCCCC
>ML399987.1:283624-330691 GCA_005239525.1 Nicotiana knightiana | reverse complement strand
CCCCCCCCCCCCCCCGTGTGGCAACAAGTGAAAATGACTCAAACATCCAAATGGTTACTCTTTGGTTTATGGGATTAGGCGGCGTTTTAGGGGAAATTGTGGGCTGCCACATGTCATGAAGTTGGCCAAGGGTGGCACCAATGTGCAGATGAATCATAGCATGTGCCTTGTTTACACGTGACAACGAAAGCCTTTAAGCCTTTATATTATATACTTCTTTTGCAATTGACATATAGAAAGAAGGTTGAAATATTTACTTCTATTATTAGGGAGTCTCCTACGTTAGAAACATAGCAAAAACATACATCCATGATACTCCATATGTCCAGCAACAAGAAATATGCCATAATCATAAGAAGTTCTTATTTCTTGTTCAATGATTTAAAAGAGCAAAAGTTGTTCTTGGAAAGCCCAAGTAAAAGTGTTAGGTAAATTCCTCAAGTAAGGTATGTTAAGGCTATCCCATCTTTCCTTTTGGCAATGATTCATATTATACAAACAAATGAGCTAACGCATAACTTCCATAAATGACTCTATTCATAGACGTACTAGGTGTGCCTATATTATTGATTCCCCGTGTATCCTACTATCATATCGTCTCTACATGGGTCTCATGACATTTCAAGAGGTTGTATTGAATTACTTCATTATGCATTGAAATCATTTATACAAATGCATTTACCATAACCAAATGGCATTATATACGCGTATATTATATGTATATGGGGTATGGGGAAAGGTTATGGCGTTATATACGCACCACCACCTGACCAGCTGGTATACGTTGATGATTTTGTCCACAGTGGCCGAGATGATATGATGAAATATCCTTAGAGGCTTGATGATGTTATGTACACATAGACCAATATATTATATGACATTTATACACATATGCATGACATTATAAATATTTCATGATTTACAGAGCTATCAAGACTTACAGGTTGATTCCTTTACTCCATTATTCTTCCATGTCCTTTATATACTAATTTATATGCCTTACATACTCGGTACATATCGCGACACAATTTCTCCCACCGTGAACTATCATGACGGCACCTAGTCTTTACGACTAGGTAAGCCTATTTTTGAGGAAACGAAAGGAAAACATAAAGATTATGTCACGACCCCAAATCCCAATCCGGTCGTGATGGCGCCTATCATGGAACTAGGCTAGCCAACCATTTCAAACTGTCAATATATATATATATCATAATTTCCCACAATTAGCAGATTTTAACAATAGTAGAATGAGATGAAACAAATACACACTTCCCAAAAACCTAGAGTCAACTGTCATGAGCATCTAAGACTGAACATACAAGGTACAACAGTGACTTGCTACAACAAAAGCCTAAGGTACAAAAGACCAAAAGAAACTATAATCTGAGGGAAGGAAAGGAGGTGGGATGGGGACGCTGAGCAGCTACCTCAATCCTCGAACAACTCCAAGCCCGTCCGAAAATCAACTATTGAGATGGTCCGGTACCTGGATCTGCACACAGAGGTGCAGGGAGTAACGTGAGTACGCCAACTCAGTAAGTAATCAATGTAACTAAAAACTTGAGTGTAGTGACGAGCATTTAAATCATGTAAATCCATATAATGAATAACAGTGGAAATGAACAAATCAAGTCAGAAATCTACAATTCCGAATATTCCATAAAAAACTCCGGTTTCCATTTAAAAATCTTGTAGGAAAACTTTTATCCAACATTTATTATCAGAGGCTCCGTGTAAAGAAGAGTCAAAAACAACATTTTCATAAAATATAAGCCCCTCGGGCACAATATCACTCACAATAAAGCCTCTCAGTCACTCGTGACTCCACTATCAGTATCTCATGCTCTCACTTAACACTCATACTCAGCAAGTACAATGAACACACTCAACTTCTGCGGCGGGCAGCCCGCTCCACTACGTTTGTACATACATATATATTTATACTGATGCGGCGTGCAACCCGATCCATATATATAACATATATTGCTGCGGCGTGTAGCCCGATCTATATATAACATATATTGTTGTGGCGTGCAGCCCGATCCGTATATATGTAATATATATTGTTGCGGCGTGCAGCCCGACCCACATATATTATATAACATATATATTGCTGCGGCGTGCAGCCCGTCCCATAACTATCCTCACATGCTCGGCTCTCGGCCTGACTCAGTCACCCTCACAAGCCACTTGGGAAATTTATCTCAACTCACGGGACTCAGCCCCAAATACTTCTCAGAGTTTTCAAAGCAGTGTGATAACAGTGAAATAACAACAAGTAGGAAACAATGACTGAGTTCACAATTTACTAACAGGATAGTGGTAGAATAGTGTAAAAGTACCCCCTGAGGGTCTAAACTGGTCGGCACAAGGCCCCAAACATGGAAAATACACATGAGGGTCTAAACAGATCGGCACAAGGCCCCAGACATGGCTCACATCCCATAAACAAGTATAAACTTCTGAAACTGTTGAGTTGGTAGGAGGATCTGCACTCTAGCAACAAAGCTATCGTCAGGAAACACTTGGGTAATCTACCATCTCTTCTGGAAATCCAGTCTAACAAAATAATAGTAGAGGCTGCTACCTTGTTCTGGGATCGTGAAAGGTCCGTGTTCCGCTATAGGAACATCAAAATGGCGTCGTTGATAGAAGAGATAGGAGGGTTAGCTAACCTAGTGTGAGAAACTCCGGGGTTGCTGATGCCTGAGAACCGCACAGGAAAAAGTTTCCTCAAAATGAGGGGTCTGAAAAGGGACACGGAATTCGTATGTGTGGAGGATTTGTACATTCCTTTTGACTACTTGTACGAAAGGTATGGCTACAGCAAATCATAACGTACCTACCATGACGAGTTTTCTATCACCTCTCTGGGACACGTCCATCGTCGAGTGTTCGTGTTTATGGCTTGCTTTTTCGGTTTGATCGTTTTCCCGATGAAGAAGGAAAGGATCCATACCAGGCTAGCCATGGTAACTAAGACCATAATGGAAGGGGTAAATGGGCAATATTTCAGCATTGTGCCCATGATCGTTGCAGATATCTATCGGGCCTTAGAAAAGTGTCAACAAGGAGCAAAGAATTTCAAAGGTTGCAATTTATTACTTCAACTCTGGCTCATGGAACATCTCCAAAAAGGAGAATATCGACAGGACATTCACCGCAGAATGTGGGATGACCACACCACTTTCCATCACCCAAAGAGAATGAATTATATCCCTGACATGTTCGCTCATCTTGAAAATGTTGTAGGATGGGTTGAGTTTTTTGATAACTTGACTGAAGAACAGGTTCAATGGATGTTCGAATGATTTCTAATGGATGAGTTCATCATTCGATCCCGAGACGCATCATTTCTGATACTGATTGGTCTAAGGGGGACACACCCTTACGTCCCTCTTCGAGTTATGAGGCAAGCAAGAAGGAAGGAAGCCATCCCTAGGGTCGAGAAGATGAGCCATCTTCGAGCTAACTTTCAAAATAATGATAGTCCTCACAAGTGCCAAGCTCAGCACCTATGGCACTGCAAGGTTATACTTGAGAAAGACACCATCGAGCCAGACAGGTATCACGCCGGTTATACCCCTTTCTATCTTGGTTGGTTAGAAGAGGATCTTGGTGGTCAGAGCAAGCTGGGGTACGTCCGAGGTCACAGGGTTATAGATGAAAGAGCTGAAGCACAAGTCAAATTCAACCAGCTGCACAAAAGGATCCGAGAAAATGGGGATGATCACCACAAGATACATGAGTCCAACAAAAGACTAATCAAGGAATGGATGGACATGGCTATCAACGCCAACAAGAGGCTGGGGTACTTGGAACGAGGTATAATCGATTTAGAATAAAAGTTCATCAAAAGAGTTGAATATTGTCAAAAGGCTGAGGGAGCTGCAGGGGGATACCTATCAAGAACTTACCTGTTGCTGGGACTTCGCGAGCTGGGAAAGCTGCTCGAAGGAAGCAAGAATGCTGAATCTGGGGAAGGTCCTTCTGGGACCATGTAGATAGGAACGTCTTTATTTTTCTATCAATGTAATAAGGCCAATGGCCATTAATGACTTTTATTTCTATCATTTTGGGATTTGTCTATTTTTATTATCAATAAAATGAGGCATTTTGCATTTTGAGTTCTCCAAATCAATTTGTCGGTAGGCCTACCTCGGGCACAAAGAGGTCCCCAACTTAAGACACGCTTTCATTTCTGCATTATGTGTTTAAATAAAATAATACTATTTTCATGATCCTCACTGACTTGGTTACCTTTTGTTTTTATTTATTTTTTCTTACTCCCCTCCCCAAAAGGTTAGTTCGTGCATTCTGGCATCATCAGCCTATCGCACAAGATCCAAGGGCCCTCCACCTACTCCTCCCCCTAGTCCTCCCAAGGGCAAAGAAAAAGGCAAAAGTAAGATGGAAGAGTCTAGCGGCATCAGAAAGGATAATGTAATTGATTGGGTAGAGGCCACTGATGGCCGAGGTATTCATGTCACCACTTGAACAGAAATTGCTGAAATTTCAGGAAGAACTCGATTAAGTCCGGAATCTGGCCAATTTGTCATTTTCCCTCAATGTCCCTGACGTCAACCTTCCAAATGCTCAAAACCCCGCACCTCCACAAAAAATCCCAAGACAGCAAAATCATCCCGCACCTCACTATCACACTACTCCCCCAAAGAACCAAACTCTCCCGACGCAATGCAATACTTTCCACACCTCAAATAACACTTCACTACTCATCCCAGAACCCCAAAACCCCACAAAAGAACCATTTCCACACCTATAACAATCCCATCTATGTGGAAACCATTACCAACTCCACTCCACCTATCCCACAGGCATCCGAGTATGACGAAAAGGATTTACTTGTTAGGAACCTGGCCGAGGAGCTTAGGAAACTGACCAGCCGAGTCTAGGGTGTTGAAGGAACCAAGGGGATTGAAGGGTTGAATTATGAAGACATTTGTATCCAACCCGATGTCGAACTACCCGAGGGGTACAAACCTCCAAAGTTTAAAATGTTTGATGGTACCAGTGATACGAGAGTCCATATGAGGACCTATTGCGACAAATTTGTTGGCGTAGGAAATGGTGAAAGAATCCGCATGAAGCTGTTCATGAGGAGTTTGAAAGGAGATGCACTTTCTTGGTACATCAGCCAAGACCCCAAGAAATTTTCAAACTGGGTAAGCATGGCGTCTGATTTCATGGACAGGTTTAGATTCAACACAAAGAACGCACCGGATGTGTTCTACATTCAAAATTTGAAGAAGAAACCTACATAAAGCTTTCGCGGGTATGCTACTCGCTGGAAGTTCGAAGCCGCTAAAGTCAGACGTACTCTAGAGGAAGAACAGATGAACAAGTTCTTTGTCCAGGCTCAGGACCCGCAGTATTATGAACGGTTAAAGATGGTTGAGGGCCACAAGTTCTATGACATCATCAAATTGGGTGAGCGGATTGAATAAGGTATTAAAAACGGTATGGTTACAAATTTTGAAGCCTTTCAAGCCACTAACAAGGCTCTACAGTCCGGTGGTGTGTCTAAGAAGATAGATGTGGGAGCAGTAATGGTTTTACAAATAACCAAGTCCCCACTCAAATACCAAACCTATCTGACACCTCCACTCACATATCATCCAACCCCGAATTACCAAGCACCCTCACGAAATTACCAAACTCCACCACCTTCCTACCAAGTTCCACCACCCACATATCAACCTGCTTCTCCCAAATATCCATAACCCGTTCCCATCTACCACACTTTTAATTCCCAGCCATCCCATTACCAATCACCCTCTGCACACCAAAACCTCCCTAGACCTCGTCCCAATTTTGATCGCTGCCCTCCAAAGGAATACACCGCCTTAGCCGAGCCCATTGACCAGCTCTATGGGAAACTCAAAGCTTTTGGTTATGTAACACCTATCCCTACTGCCACCCGTGAGAACCTTTCTCAGTGGGTTAACCCAAGCAAATCATGTGCATACCATTCCGGCATGAAAGGACACACCATCGAAGAATGCCGTTCTCTGAAGGACAAAATACAGGCTCTCATTGACAACAAGATTATTGTGGCAAAGGACCACTCCAAACGTCTGCGAAAATCCATTGCCAGACCATAAGGGTAGATGTATCCATATGATTGTAATAGAAGATTATTGGGATCCCGAGGGGTCAATCGGGTTGATCGCAGAAGGCGATGACCCAAAGAAACCCGCAGTCACTCTCAAACCGATCATAGTCCAGATTCAGCCATCTAAGGCCGCTGAGGTGAATATTTCTATACCATTTGAGTTTGAAGCAGCGCCACCTGCAAAGTCACCAGTGCCAATTGAAGTTGAGTTTCTATCTCCAGCGAATGCACCAGCTTCATTCGAGGCCGCAGTCTTGCAACCTCGGACACACGTTTCGTTTGAAGAAAAGATGGCTGCACCAATTTCGATGGCAATGTCAACCACGCCACCCTTTTATTCAAACGTTATCTCTTGGGACTACACAGCCGAGGTGAGAAGGAAACGCAAGGTCAGATCTGAGGAAGCTGTAGCAGCATAGGGTATGACGAGAACTGGTAGGGACTACACCCTTGAGCATCTGGCCGAGTCAAGCAAGCAGGCTGCCAACCGGCCTCTCTTTATCAAAACAGGTCCCGATGACCTTTGGAGAAAGGTACAAGCTAAGGAGTATTCAGTCATCGACTAGCTGAACAAGACCGCGGCGCAGATATCCATCCTTTCTCTGCTGCAGAATTCCGAAATACACAGAAATGCTTTGTTAAAAGTGTTGAGTGAAGCACATATGCTAAACAACATCACTAGCGGGGAAATGACCAATATGGTAGGCCAGGTACTGGAGAGTCATAAAATCACTTTTCATGAGGATGAGCTACCACCTGAAGGATTGGGGCACAACAAAGTACTGCACATCACCGTGCAATGCGAAGAGCATTTCATCACAAGAATCTTGATCGATGGAGGTTCCAGTCTTAATATATGTCCCTTGATAACACTCAAGAAATTGGGTAAAGGGATACATGAGATAAGGGATGGGGAGATCAATGTGAAAGCCTTTGAAGGTTCTTGGAGGTCCACCATGGGGGAGATCAATCTATATCTACAGATGGGTCCGACTTGGTTGGGAGTGGATTTCCAGGTGATAGATGTGCCAGCATCCTATAACCTGTTGTTGGGACGACCCTGAATTCATGCTACTGGGGCCGTAGCATCAACACTACATCAGGCGGTAAAATTCGAGTGGAATCACCAAGAGGTGATTATTCATGGTGACGGTAGCAACCCCATTTACAGTCGTCAAACTATTCCGGTAATTGACGAAAAAAGGAAGATAGGCGGAGGAACTTACCACCACATTGAACGGGTCAATGCTATCGACAAGGACAAATGGTGGGACAACAAGATTGAGAGCATCATGAACTGGAAAGGATATGAGCTAGGCAAAGGGCTCGGTAAGAACCTCCAAGGGATCACGAAGCCTATAAAGCTCAAGGAGCATGGCACCACTTTCGGTCTGGGTATGAGTACACATGGCAGGAATTCATTGACTGGTCGCCACCTTGGCGTGCTCCCTATTACCCTCTGGAGCAGTCGATACCTCATCTTGAGCAGACTTTCAAGCAGGCCGACACTATTTACAGTTCAGACGAGGAAGAAGAACTTGCAGCAATTAGGAGTTTGTTCCTAGAGGATGATGATATGGATTGTTGTGTTATCAAGGGGGATGGGGAGGAAGGCCCTTCCATACATACTGTAATCAAGGGGGAATATCTCAAGAACTGGTCTATCAAGACAACCAAAGCCCGACCAGCCTCGGGGTAGCAAGGCTAAAACAAGCAATATTTACTGTTTTATTTACTAAATGATTTTCCTTTTCCTGCATTTTTCAATTTCTGCAATAAAGATCTTCAATGTTCAAAACAGTTATTTAATCTATCAAAGCATCTTCTAAATTTCTCTTACGAATTTGATATTTATTGCTATTGTTTTCTCTCATTACTTTATTTATACAGCATTACTATTACTTGTCTTGATGAACCGATGATTGTGACATGCAATGAGACAATGCAACAAACAGGCATTGATTCAGATGAAGACGACATACCTGACGAGATTGTCAAAGAAGTTTAGAAATTTGAGAAAAGAATGAAATTATCAACCTGGGAGATTCAGGAAACATCAAGGAGACTCGCATCAGCATTCATTTGTCACCATCAGAAAAGAAAGAATACACAAATTTTCTAAGAGAGTATGAGGACGTATTTTCATGGTCGTATGATGACATGACTGGTCTAAGTACGTCTATTATGGCTCACAAACTACCAACCAATCCAATGTGTCCACGAGTGAAACAAAAGCTCAGAAAGTTAAAACCCGACATGAGTTTGAAAATCAAAGAAGAAGTTACCAAGCAGATCAACGCCAAAGTTCTCCGGGTAGTGGAGTACCCGACATGGTTAGCCAACATTGTACCTGTGCCAAAGAAGGACGGGAAGGTCAGAGTCTGTGTCGACTACCGGGATCTCAACTGGGCCAGTCCGAAAGACGACTTCCCCTTGCCAAATATACACATTCCGATTGACAATTGTGCCAAGCATGAATTGCAGTCCTTCGTGGATTGCTTCACTGGTTATCACCAGATTTGGATGAATGAGGAAGATGCTGAGAAAATGGCGTTCATTACGCCGTACGGAGTGTATTGTTACAAGATGATTCCATTCGGTCTAAAGAATGCAGGGGCCACCTACATGAGGGCCATGACCACCACATTCCATGACATGATTCACAAGAAGATCGAGATGTACGTGGATGATATCATTATCAAATCAAAGAAAGCTTCTGATCACATGGAGAATTTGGGTAAGTTCTTCAATATATTGCAAAACTACAATCTGAAACTAAACCCCGTGAAGTGTGCATTCGGGGTTCCTGCTTGGAAGTTGCTGGGATTTATTGTAAGCCGCCGGGGAATAGAATTAGATCCATAAAAAGTCAAAGCCATTCAAGAGCTAACACCACCAAGGAACAAGAAAGATGTGATGATTTTCTTGGGGAGGCTTAATTACATCAAGCCGGTTTACAGCACAGTCTACGGTTATCTGTGAGCCAATCTTTAAGATGCTGAAGAAGGATGCTGCGACCGAGTGGACCGATGATTTTCAAAAGGCTTTCGACAGAATCAAGGAATATTTGTCAACACTGCCAGTCCTAGTACCGCCCGATCAAGGCATACCTTTACTACTCTATCTTGCAGTATTAGATGGAGCTTTTGGATTCATTCTAGGGCAGCATGATGAAATAGGAAGGAAGGAACAAGCTATTTATTACCTCAGCAAGAAGTCCACTCCATATAAGGCCCGGTATTCTCTATTAGAGCGCACCTGTTGTGCTCTGACTTGGGTCGCCCAAAAGCTGAGGCAGTACTTCTATGCCTACACAACATATCTCATATCAAGGATGGATCCATTAAAGTACATCTTTCAGAAGCCCTTGCCCACTGGCTAGCTAGCCAAGTGGCAAATCCTGCTGAGCAAATTCGACATTGTTTACATGACTCAGAAGGCAGTTAAAGGACAAGCTTTGGCTGACCATCTTGCTGAGAATCCCGTAGATGGAGCATACGAACCTCTAGAAACATATGTTCCTGATGAAGAGGTATCATTCATAGGAGAAGATATTGCAGAATCCTATGATGGTTGGAGGATGTTCTTTGATGGAGCAGCAAACTTCAAGGGAGTCGGTATTGGAGCAGTACTAGTATCAGAGATCGGTCACTATTATCCGATATCCGCCAAACTCAGGTTCCCTTGAACCAACAATATGGCCGAATATGAAGCATGCATCTTGGGGCTCAATATGGCAACATGAACGTCTAGGAGCTGTTAGTGATCGGTGATTTATACTTATTGGTAAATCAGGTACAAGGAGAATGGGCAACAAAGAATTCCAAGATATTGTCGTATATGCACCATGTACAGGAGTTAAGAAAGAGGTTCACAAAGATAGAGTTCCGACACGTCCCCAGAATCCAGAATGAGTTCGCCGATGCATTAGCTACTTTTTCCTCAATGATCCAACATCCGGACAAGAATTTCATTGACCCTATTCCCATAAAGATCCATAATCAACCAGCTTATTGTTCCCATATCGAAGAAGAAGCAGACGGAAATCCTTGGTTTCATGACATTGATAAGTAATTGGCAAAAGGAGAATACCCCGAGCTTGCAAATTTCACTCAGAACGCACACTTCGGAGATTGTCCAACATTGTTTTCCACAGCGGAGGAATCCTGTATAGGAGGACTCCCGATTTGGGGTTATTAAGGTGTATTGACACAAAAGAAGCATCCAAATTGTTGGAAGAAATTCATGTAGGGACTTGTGGCCCACATATGAATGGTTTTGTTCTAGCAAAGAAAATACTCCAAGCTGGTTACTTTTGGATGACTATGGAAACGGACTGCATCCAGTATGTTCGAAGTGCCACCGCTTCCAGATACATAGGGATATGATAGAGGTGCCTCCAAGTAAGCTCAATGCGACAAGCTCACCATGGTCGTACGTTGCTTGGGGTATGGACGTTATTAGACCAATTGAGCCTGCCGCTTCCAATGGCCACAGGTTCATTTTGGTCGCCATTGACTACTTCACTAAATGGGTCGAAGCAGCCTCCTACAAAGCAGTTACTAAGAAAGTCGTGGCCGACTTTGTCCGCGACTGCATTGTTTGTCGGTCCGGAGTTCCAGAGTCAATCATCACCGACAATGGTTCTAATCTCAATAGTGACTTGATGAAATCTATGTGTGAAACTTTCAGGATCAAACACAAGAACTCCACAGCATACAGACCTCAGATGAATGGAGTTATAGAGGCCGCTAACAAAAACATCATGAAGATAGAATGATGATAGAAAGGCACAAGTAAGGGCATGAAAAGTTATCATTCGCTTTACTGGGATACGGAACCACTGTCCGCACATCAACAGGGCTATATGCTAGTTTACGGTGCAGAGGCTATAATTCCTACAGAAGTGGAGATTCAATCTCTACGAATTATACAGGAAGCTGAGCTCAGCGATGCAGAATGAATAAGAAGTCGTTATGAACAACTGGCCCTCATAGACGGGAATAGAATGAATGCAGTATGTCATGGTCAACTATATCAGAACATAATGGCCAGGGCCTTCAACAAGAAATTCAAGCCGAGATGATTCACACCAGGGTAGCTGGTGTTAAAGAAAATCTCTCCGCATCACGATGAAGCCAAGGGGAAGTTCTCTCTCAACTGGTAAGGTCCGTACATAGTTTATAGAGTGCTGACAGGAGGAACACTCATACTTGCAGAAATGGACGGAGAAGTTTGGCTGAAACCAATCAATTCAGATGCAGTCAAGCATTACTATGGGTAATCTTTATGTTTTCTTAGTGATGTAATTTGAACTATGCCTGACCTGATTCCCGTTTAAGAGGGGATACGTAGGCAACCCTATGGGTTCGGTCACAATTCAGTAAAAATCTATTTTTTGCCGCAATTGGAAACTGGGGTAGAATGTTGAGGAGGACCCTTAAAATTCCGAAGCAAGTTCAGCCAGTCACCGCGCAAGCAACAGTCAGAGGCACCCACCCAGCAAACTGGGGCAGAATTTTTAGGAGGACCCTCAAAATTTCGTAGAAAGAGAGGTCGCAATGTCTCAAGCCGTGTCATGTCGTCGGTTCATCTAAAACGATTTTAGACTATATATTATACTTTTACAAAAATCATGCATATTTATTTATTTTTCTAAAGCAGCTTGTTTAGCGAACACTGCCCCAATAACACAGACAGTATCATCATGATCAAGCAAACGAGCCAAGCAGGGCCAGTAGGAATGCGAACTAACCTTTCCCCTTTACAAAACTCACGATCTTTCTTTGGATGCAGGCACAAAATTGCAAAAAGCCCCGAAATATATTATCCGCTCCAAGGACAGACATCGTTCCTCAAACTCGTCACGCCAACACTTATTATCAGCACAAACAATGCTTCATTATCATAATGTTGTACCGCAATTTAACACCAGCTAAGAATTTCTATCGTCCTTCCTTGAATAATTGCATAAGGTTACCTTTCTGCCTTCCGAGGTTAAACGCTACCTCTATCTGCAGCCGCATATTGCATAAGGCTACCTTTCTATCTTCCGAGGTTACGCTACCTTCATCTGCATTACCATATTGCATAAGGCTACCATTCTGCCTTCTGAGGTTAAACGCTATCTCCATCTGCATTCGCATATTGCATAAAGCTATCATTCTGCCTTCCAAGGTTAAATGCTACCTCCATCTGCATTCGTATATTGCATAAGTCTACCTTTCTGCCTTCCGAGGTTAAACTCTACCTCCATCTGCATTCGCATATTGCATAAGGCTACCTTTCTGCCTTCCGAGGTAAAACGCTACCTCCATCTGCATTCCAATATTGCATAAGGCTACCTTTCTACCTTCCGAGGTTAAACGCTACCTCCATCTGCATTCACATATTTCATAAGGCTACCATTCTGCCTTCCGAGACTAAACGTTGTCTCCATCTACATCTATTCCTGCATAAGGCTACCATTTTGCCTTCCGAGGGTAGACGCTACCTCCATCTGTATCTGCATTGCATAAGGCTACTTTTCTTCCTTCTGAGGCTAAGCACTGCCTCCTGTTTACTTTTCTAAGCAATCAATGTCTCTATCGTTATTCACTTCGCTTCCTTTTGGGGTAAGCTCTGCCATTTTTAAATTCACAAGACTAAGCTCTGTCTTGTTAGCATCATACTACTGCATTTTCATGGGCTGAAATATCGCCAACCTATCCAAAGGCGTCATCATTCAGAGGCACCATCTTCATGGCCCGAGAACACCATGTCATGGCCTAAGGATCTCTTTTATCAGTTTGCATATCATTATTTAAAGGCATCATGGTTCGGAGGCACCATCTTCATGGCTCGAGAACATCATTTCATAGCCCGCAAATCCCGCATCAAGCGATCCATGGCCCAGGACATCATGTTCTAAGGACGTCATCCTCAACTGTCCGAAGACAGCATTCATGATCCAATGGGAATTTGCATCATGTTTAAATTACGTACGTTATATGCTTGTTATTCATTTGCGGGAAATCCGGCTACGAACAGCCATCCAGGAAGGAACGGTTTCGCTCCAGTTCTCCTAACTATCCCATAATCCCTTGACCACCCAATCCTGCACTTTGCGTCCGTCATTGTGAAACTTCATCGATATACTTCGCCGATGGATCTTGAACTACATACGGTACGATTCCTGTAAAATCAGGGATATGTAGGCAGCTCAGAAGCCAGGGCCCGGCCTAAATCTCTCCAAATCAATTCGCTCGGTCAAAATTGGCCATCATATCTTTATCCGACAACTCTTTCATCCTTCCCGGGTAAAGAGGGGCAGCTGTTGATACCCAATTTTCCCACAATATTTTAAAATTGCATATATACCTTCAAAAATATGCTTTAATAGCAATTGGTAATTTTCTATAATTTTTCCATATTTTTATTAATTTAATTTAATTTATGTAGTATTTTAGTTCTAATAATTAATTACAAAATTGCATTACAAATAATTTCAAAATCATTTTTTGATTTAATTCACTATTTCGGGTCCTACTAAGACCAAATTATTTCACAATTAGTCAAATTGGCTCTCTTTGGCTATGATTGCAATAACTTTGCAATTATAACCCAATCATATGTTTTATACTATTTTTATCCAGTAATTAGTCATTGTGTATATTTTAAATGCTTATCATTCATTTTAATTTATTTTCTAAGCATCAATTCCATTTTATACAATTATTAGCTATTTTTGTAAATTGTTTTATCTAATTTAATTAGGTATTTAACAGCTAGCCCCTTTTATTTCAATTATAGCCGAAAATTAGCCTAATCCCTAACCAAATTAAATAACGCAACAGACCTCCAGCCCAAACCAATTCTTACCCGGCCCAACCCCGGTCAATCTGAGTCGTCGATCAAATTAGATCGACGACCCTGATTTCACTTACCATAATTAAACCCTAACTACCCCCCTCCGATCCCTCATTCTCTCACGACCCTTCATCTCTCTACTCCCATCTCCGGTCTCATGCCATGTTTCTCGACCTCCTATGGCCATTCGAGTGAGGTCCTTGCATTTTCCAGCCAAACGCCGGTAATATCTAAGTCTCTCTTCTCTTTTTGGGTTTTCTCTAGAAACCCTAGTTCTAAGATCTTCCGATCTTCTTAGATCTATAACAGATCTATGTTCATCCTGAGGTTTTTTCTTAAAGCCCCAATGCTTTTCAAACGATTCTGGATTTTTGAGGACTAGGATTTCTTTACCCCTTTTTAAACTGTTGATCTTCTGATTTTAGTATTAATATTGATTTCCAGTATGTTTCTTAAACATTCTGCTTAAATCTCCTCCTTTACTCTTAAGTATTCTGATGAAACCCTAATTTTAGGGTTTATGTTCGTATTATTTGTCTATATGTTCTTCTGGATTCTCTCTGAGTTCTATACTTCTTGCCGTAATTTTGTTGTTAGGGTTTCAATTTTCTATTGTTTCTCCAAATACTTGCCTAGGGTTTCTCTGATTTTGTTCAATACATATTGTTTAACAATTAATAGGTCTGACTGTTTGCCTTATTGATTGTTCACACAATAATTTATACTGATATTTGTGTAAACACCTTAGACCTGTGATATCTTCCCTGAATATGTGACTTTGTGTATTTTCCTTATAACTCTGTACTGATTTTCGAATTTTTTCCTTGTTTGTGTGATACTTTCCTTAGTTAGCATTGAGTCCGTGTGATTTTCAATCCCATCCGTGATTCTTGTGACTAATCTTCAGAACTAAATTGTACTATACCCTATTTATGTGCATGAATATGGTGCTGATTGTCTGACATATACTCTCCCTAATTATGTGTTATGTACCTAGACTTAATTGCTTGCTATATGCCTTACTACTCCTTTTATGGTAAAAGTCGGTTTTATAGTTGATTATTTTCCTTATTTAAATCTAATTGTGCCGTTTGAATTATGACTCCCTAATGAAACGAAGTCCAGGTCTTTGATTGGTTCTAATTGAACATTATTTCTATAATTATGTTAAACTATTACACCTTACCTCATTTCACTACTCGTTTTCAAAACTATAAATACTCTAGTCTTTCACGAATACACAGACACACACGAACAAATCTGTTCGAAATCGCTCTCTCACAATTAAAAAGACTCTCTGCTCTCTCTTCTGTGCTAACTACTACTATTCTAAGTTAGCTGGCTGCAAGCCAAGGCTAACTATTGTTCATCTCCTACTTCCTGTTTGTGTTATTGCTTTCTTCACTTTACTGGTATGTTCTAATCTAGATTTCAGTCCTCAAACCAACATGTTTCTACTACTGCTGTAATTCAGCATGCTTCTAATTTGCTTTTATTTATTATTCAGCATGTATCTAGGATCCTGAACCCCCCTTTACATGTTAAGTTAGGGTTTATTTGTTTATGACCAGCATGTTTCTGTATACTTAGCACCTACTTCTTTCATGCCTATGACTGGTACATTAGTTTAACCATGGCCTTAGTTGTTTTAGGGGTTTGATCTAACTTAGTGCTTTACTGTACCCCTAATCCTCTAGACCCTTAGGAATTTTTTATTGTATGTCTATATGTGTATCTGCCTGCTACATGTTTGCCCTCACATGCTCTGTATTTGTCCCTCAAATCCCATCACACATGTTTGTGATTGTTGGACTATCCTTGGTCTTTTGTGTGATGTTCAGCTTCTATTTCCTTCTTCAAAACTATTTTCTTACTTACCCTTTCTTAAACTGTTTCTGACTTAAACCCCTTTTTTTTTTTTTAAAAAGCACTTTCACATATACTCTTAGAAGTCTAAGTTCAGTCCCCTTCGTGTGAGCACTGCTTTGGGGACCGTTTGAGTGCCCTCTGAACTCTGACACACAAGGCAGGCACTTCCCACACTGCACATGTTTAACTTTATTTTGGCTATGTCTGAGTGTGAGCACTGCCCGGGAGCCCTTGAGGTCCTTAGGGAACTCTGACACACCCGGACAATGAAAGGCTATGAAACACAAAAGGCATTGAGGTTTGGAAGATCTGGGCCTAATTGAAGGCTCCCTATAGAAGTAACTTCTTATTTTTCCTTTGGTTGTGTAATTCATAATCCATGGCCTGTAATAATTTGTAAACAGATATTTGGGAATGGATAGTGGAAAGGGAGGGTATTCATATAGAGTATCCATGTTAAAGGGTAGATACCATGCCTCTAGGTTTACATTTTCTTACGTGTGCACTAGAAATTCATGCTTAGGTCTGATTGTATGCGAGCATATCATGCATTAGATATCATGTTCCTTAGGCCCATGTTTACTGTTTCAACATCCTATTATGGCATTATCATTTATCATATAGAAATCATGCTCTAGGATTAATAGTTAATATAAACATGTTATTCATGTAAACCAGTTCTAATATCGTTGTAATGTTGTGGTACGCCTAGGAATCATGCTTAGGATAATAATGCGCAAATAAACAAGTCATCCTCATACTTGTTGCATAGCATGTTCAAATACTGTAACCTAATGCATTTAGAAATCCTTCCTAGGAATTATGCATACCACCCATTCTGCATCCCTATGTGTGCATATTAGATATCATGTCTTATGACCTCATTCAACACCTAGTTTTACTACTGATTGCATGAAAAAGGCCCTAAAAAATAGTTTCAGAATGTTTTCAAACAACTAGTAATAGTTCTGTATTTTTTGCAACACCCAAGTGCAACATGTTTAGGCAAACTAACTTGTTATAGTTTCTTTAATAATCTGGATAATTACTGGGTGTTGTCATACGCTTAAGCAAGCTTTAGGTGTTAAATCTATTAAAACTGGAAGCATACTCCTTTATACCTGCTGCTTGACTATTAATGGTTATAATCAGTAAGAAACTGATAAAATTCATCCTGTGAAATCAGTAATAAATCTGCCTCACTATTGCATTCTCACACTGATATCATGCCGTAGGTTCTGAAGTTAATAAGGCCTTACTTGTGTTTGGGTCGTGCTATTTATGTGCATAATATGTAGAGGAATACTTGGGCCTCATATTTGCTCCTATTTGTTTTCTTTATCTGAAGTCCTAATTGTCGTTGTTTGTCGCTTAGAATCTTGTCCTTTAAACCTAGGGGTCAACCTAGTACTTTCTTTTAGGATAGTAGTCCTAGCCTCCTCCATGACTGATAGGATGGGACGGGTAATAGCACGCAATAGAATCTGTGACCAACAAACGCTTTAATTACCTTCACGGGGTGGGAAGGGTAGAATATGGATATGATGACAGGTGCGCCAATACCACGTGTAGCCCCTCTTCGAGGAGTGATTATCGGGTATTTCATTGATGTAATCCATATTATTATAAACCTAGGACATCTATATACGCTAGTTCGTAATCATCTCTACTGTTTTATAAACATCTGCATGCTTAATACTTAAATCCCCTCTTATTTGAGCCTTTACTTGTTATTTGCTAGTTGTACATATTCACGAACCATTTGGCCGGGAACCACACTTGTGGATCCTGAGGGGTGCCTAACACCATCCCTTTAGGATAATTTCAAGCCCTTACCCAAATCTCTGGTTAGCAATGTAGTTATAATTTAACCCCTTAGGTTCCCTAACGCACCTTTAAAATCGTTAGGTGGCGACTCTTCAAAATATGCAAACCCCTTTCCCAAAAGGAAAGAGTTGTCCTAACCATTGTCATAAACCCGATATTCCGCGAGGAAGAGGAAAAAAGGGTGCGCGACAAGTAGTACCAACAGGAATGAATTGTGCGGACTTTGTCAGCCGATCCACAATAACCCATATAGAATCAAACCTTCTCGAGGTCCGTGTGAGCCTAACTACGAAGTCCATGGTGATATGTTCCCACTTCCACTCCGGAATGCCAAATCTCTGAAGCGGTCCACCTGGCTTCTGGTGCTCATACTTCACCTGCTGACAGTTGAGACACCGAGCCAGAAACTCAACAATATCCCTCTTCATCCGCCTCTACCAATAATGCTGTCGTAGATCCTGATACATCTTCGCGGCACCCGGATGGATGGAATACTGCAAACTATGGGCCTCACTTAGAATCAAATCTCGAAGCCCATCCACATTGGGCACACAAATCCGGCCCTGCATCCTCATGACCCCATCATCACCAATAACCAGATCCCTGGCATCACCGCGACGGACCCAGTCATGAAGAACAAGTAAATGTGGATCATCATATTGGCGTGCTCTAATCTGATCATAAAGAGAAGACCTGGAGGCTACACAAGCCAATACCTGCAGAGGCTCTGATAGATCCAGTCTCACCAACTGACCTGCTAAAGCCTGAACATCAAGTGCTAAAGGTCGCTTTGCTACTGGAAGGTAGGCTAGACTCCCCAAACTCTCCGCTCTACGACTCAGGGCATCGTCCAGTACATTGGCCTTCCCCGGATGATATAAGATAGTGAAGTCTTAATCCTTGAGAAGATCCAACCACCTCCTCTGACACAAATTCATATTCTTCTGCTTAAGCAGATGCTACAGACTACGGTGATCAGTGAAAATCTCACAATGCACTCCATACAAACAATGACGCCAAATTTTCAAGGCGTGAACAATAGCTGCTAGCTCAAGATCGTGCACTGGATAATTCTTCTCGTGCACCTTCAACTATCTTGATGCCTAGGCAATCACCCTACCGTCCAGCATCAAAATCGCTCCAAGGCCAACTCTCGAGGCATCACAGTAAACTGTATAAGAACCCGAACTCGTAGGCAAAATCAATACCGAAGCTGTAGTCAAGGCTGACTTAAGCTTCTGAATGCTCTCCTCACACTCCTCAGTCCACCTGAACTGAGCATCCTTCTAGGTCAGTCTGGTCATAGGTGCAGCAATAGATAACATCCCTCTATGAAACGGCGGTAGTACTCTGCCAAACCAAGGAAACTACGAATCTCAATAGCTGATGACGGTCTAGGCCAACTCTGCACCGCCTCTACCTTCTTCGGATCAACCTGAATGCCCTCACTAGACACCATGTGCCCTAAGAATTCTACAGAATCAAGCCAGAACTCACACTTCGAAAATGTTGCATACAATCTCTTCTCTCTCAAGGTATGAAGCACAACTCTCAAATGCTGCTCATAATCCTCCCCAGATCGGGAATAGACCAAGACATCGTCAATGAACACGATGACGAAAGAATTCAGGTAAGGTCGTAATACACTGTGCATCAAGTGCATAAAGGCTGCTGGGGCATCGGTCAGCCCAAAAGACATAACCAGAAACTCATAATGACCATATCTAGTCCTGAAAGCAGTCTTCGGGATGTCTGGCCCCCGAATCTTCAACTGATGATAGCCGAAACGCAAGTCAATCTTAGAAAATACTCTGGCACCCTGCAACTGATCAAACAAGTCATGTATACAAGGCAGGGGATACCGGTTCTTCACCATAACTCTGTTCAGCTGTCGATAATCAATAAACATACACATAGAACCATCCTTCTTCTTGACAAACAACATCGGTACACCCCAAGGTGACACACTAGGCCGAATGAACCCCTTATCTAGGAGTTCCTGAAGCTGCTCCTTTAATTCCTTTAGCTTTGTTGGTGCCATATGATAAGGTGGAATAGAAATAGGCTGAGTGTCTGGCACCAGGTCAATATCAAAATCAATGTCCCTGTCAGTTGGCATGCCAGGCAGGTCTGCAGGAAACACGTCCGGAGAGTCACGGACCACAGGAACCGAATCAATAGCGGGAGTCTCACCACTAACATCCCTCATAAAATCCAGATATGATAAACACCCCTTCTCAACCATACACTGAGCCTTCGGGTAGGAAATCACCCTGCTAGGCACATAATCAGAGGAACCTCTCCACTCAACCCTCGGACATCCGGTCATAGCTAAGGTCACTGTCTTAGCGTGACAATCAAGAACGTCATGACATGGAGATAACCAATACATGCCCAATATCACATCCAAATCGACCATGCTGAGTAACAGTAGGTCCACTCGGGTCTCCAGACCCCCAATAGGTATCACACATGACCGATACACACGGTCCACAACAACAGTATCGCCCACCGAAGTCGACACATGAACAGATGTAACTAAGGACTCACGGGGCATATCTAGAAAATGGGCAAAATATAAAGAAACATAGGAATATGTAGAACCAGGGTCAAATAAAGCCAAAGCATCTCGGCAACAGACTGAGACAATACCTGCAATCACTGCATCGGAGGCCATAGCATCTAGCCTGGATGGAAAGGCATACATACGGGCCTGACCTCCACCTGCTCGATCTCCCCCTCTAGGGCGGCCTCTAGCTGACTGACTACGACCCCTAGCTGCCTGGGTGGGTGGTAAAGTAACTGGAGCTGAGGTCGAAGGCTGTCTCCTCAGCTGAGATGACCTCAACGAAGATAAGGACACTGCCTCCTCATATGCTTGAACTCTTCACACTCATAACAGCTCCCTAGAGCTGGAGACTGGGACTGAAATGGACCCCTGGCACCAGAATGGCCACTAGGAGGACCATGCATAGAAGAACCCTGAGCTAATGATGCTCGAGCTACGCTCTAGGCTGGAAGGGCACCGAATGAAGAATGGCCTACTTGAAAACTGCGGGGACCATGCCCTGAAGATGCACCACTATAGGCTGGGCGGCCTGACCGAGGAGGCTTGAATGAACGGCCCCTGCCATTCTAAAACTGCCCCCTAGAAGGAGCACCACTAGAACCACCTGATCCACGAGGCCTCTTGGCCTCCCTCTCTACCCGCTCCTGGCGGCGAACCGACTCAATATCTTAGGAAATATCAACAACCTGCTCGAATGTAGAATCTGACACTCTCTCCCGAGTCATGAAAAGGTGGATCTGATAAGTAAGGCCATCTATAAACCTCATAATCCTCTCCCTATCAGTAGGGACCAACTAGGTGGCATGACGAGCCAACTCCGAAAACCACATCTCGTACTGCATCACTGATAGCTCCCCTTGATGTAGCTGCTCAAAATTCCTGTGCTGCTCCTCCCGGTGAGACTAGGGTACATACTTCTCCAAGAATATAGTGGAGAGATGCTGCTAGGTAAGGGGTGTTGAACCAATAGACCTACGCCTCTCAAAAGACTCCCACCAAGTGAAAGCAGTACCAAAAAATTTAAATGTAGCAAATGAGACCCCACTAGTCTCCAAAATCCCAGCAGTACGCAGCATCCTCTGGCACTTATCTAGAAAACCCTGGGCATCCTCGCCCTCAGCACCACTGAATGTCGGAGGTTGTAGTCTACTAAACCTCTCCACCGTATGCTGCTCATCATCTGCCATAGCTGGGACTAGGAAGTCCTGAACTGGAGCAACCGGCTGAGCTGGAACCGCCCCTAGTGTTTGCTGGCCCTGAGTAGCCTGCGCAGGTGTCCCGGAAACTGGAGTCTGACTGCCTCCCCCGGCCTGAGAAGTAGAGGCAACGGCCTGAGCAAGGGTGGTACACACCATCCAGAGCTGAGCCAAGGTCTCCTGAAGACCCGGAATAACAATAGGCACTGCCAGTGCATGAGCCTGTCACGCTGGAGAATCTACCGCGGGAACCTGATCCTGAATAGTAAGGGGATCAAATGATACTGCCTGGCTGCTGCACAGGCTGGCCCCCCTAACTCTACCACGGCCTCGACCACCGCCTTGGCCCCTCACTGGTCTAGCTGGTGGATGATTGCCCTGATCGGTGGCGCGAGTCCTCACCATCTGTGAGAGAATGAAACAACAGAATTTTAGATTTCCAGAATCAACCAAATGGCACGACAGAATTCAAGAAAAAATAAGATTGTTCCTAAGGGTTCTGTAGCCTCTCGAAGATAAGTACAGACGTCTCCGTACCGATCCGCAAGACTCTACTAAACCTGCTCATGACCGTTGAGTCCTATGTAACCTAAGCTCTGATACCAACTAGTCACGACCCCAAATCCAAATCCGGCCGTGATGGCGCCTATCATGGAACTAGGCTAGCCAACCATTTCAGACTATCAATATATATATATCATAATTTCCCACAATTAGAAGATTTTAAAAATAGCAGAATGAGATGAAACAAATACACACTTCCCAAAAACCTGGAGTTAACTGTCATGAGCATCTAAGATATAAAATACAAGGTACAACAGTGACTTTCTACAACAAAACTCTGAGGTACAAAAGACCAAAAGAAACTATAATCTGATGGAAGGAAAGGAGGTGAGTTGGGGACGCTGAGCAGCTACCTCAATCCTCGAACAACTCCAAGCCTGTCCGGAAATCAACTAGTGAGATGGTCCGGTACCTGGATCTGCACACAAAGGTTCAGGGAGTAACGTGAGTACGCCAACTCAGTAAGTAATCAATGTAACTAAAAACTTGAGTGTAGTGACAAGCATTTAAATCGTGTAAATCCATATAATGAATAACAGTGGAAATGAATAAATCAAGTTAGAAATCTACAATTCTGAATATTCCATAAAAAAACTCCGGTTTCCATTTAAAAATCTTGTAGGAAAACTTTTATCCAACATTTATTATCAGATGTCCAGTGTAAATAAGAGTGAAAAACGATCTTCATAAAATATAAGCCCCTCGGGCCCAATATCACTGACAATAAAGCCTCTCGGGCAAGCCTCTCAGTCACTCGTGACTCCACTATCATTATCTCATGCTCTCACTTAACACTCGTACTTAGCAAGTACCATGAACACACACAGCTGCTGCGGCGGGCAGCCTGCTCCACTACTTCTGTACATACATATATATTTATACTGCTGCGGTGTGCAGCCCGATCCATATATATAACATATATTGTTGCGGCGTGCAACCCGGTCCATATAATAGTCGAATGCGCTCACTAAGGTGTACAGACTCCTGGAGGGGCTCCTTCATCCCAAGCGCTATATCTGCTATGGCGTGCAGCCCGATCTAATATGTACATTGCTGCGGCGTACAACCCGATCCATATATAACATATATTGTTGCGGCGTGCAGCCCGTCCCATAACTATCCTCACATGCTCGGCTCTCGGCCTGACTTAGTCATCCTCACAAGCCACTTGGGCAATTTATCTCAACTCACAGGACTCATCCCCAAATACTTCTCAGAGTTTTCAAATCAGTGTGATAACAGCGAAAATAACAACAAGTAGGAATCAATGACTGAGTTCACAAATTACTAACAGGATAGTGGTAGAATAGTGTAAAAGTACCTCCTGAGGGTCTAAACAGGTCGACACAAGGCCCCAAACATGGAAAATACCCCTGAGGGTCTAAACAGATCGGCATAAGGCCTCAGACGTGGCTCACAGCCAATAAACAAGTATATACTTTTGAAAGACAGGATGTCGTAAGGTTTCAAATCGAATACGCGGCTTAATAGTCGCTACGGGACGGACCAAGTCACAATCCTTATTGGTGCACGCCCCCACGCTCATCACCTAGCACGTGCATCACCTTATTTATTAACACAATAATAAATAACGGGGTGTCATACCCTCAGGTTTAGAGTTACAATCGTTACTTACCTAAAAACAACCCAAAAGCTACTCCGCGATGCGCTTGCCCCTCGAATTGGCTCCCAAATTCTCCGAATCTAACCAAAATCATATGAACATAATCAATACATGCTAACGGAACAAAACCCAATAGAAAGATATAAAGTTTTACACAATTCTCAGAATTCGACCAAATTCGAGACCCAGGCCCACGTCTTGGAATCCTATAAAATTTACATCACTAAAATTCGACATAAGTGTTTGTAGAAAAACATGAGGAATTTCTACAGAAGGGGGTAGAAGGGGACTCCGAGGTCTGCGGACGCAGGAAGAAGTACCTTGAAGTCTCCTAAAGCATCAACCACACACTAGAGCTGAGGCAAATAGCTCGTACATGGATCTGCACACGGAAAACATGTGTAGGGAAGGGCATGAGTACACTACAATGGTACCCAGTAAGTTCCAAGCCTAACCTCGGTCGAGTAGCGACGAGGTCAGGTCATGGACCTACTGGTATAAATATAATGGAATAAGACGGTAAACATCGCAGTAAAATAATTACAAAATTTCAACAGGAATAGAAATCAATGATAATCTACAGCTCAGGACATAGTAATAGCAACAGAGGGATCTCCCGGGATACCGTACAATAGTCCCAAAGTAAATATGCAGTACATGGGATCTCCCGGAATACGTCTATATTCGCAAAGTAAATATGCAGCGCTGGGGGATCTCACGAAATACATCGGTAGTCGTAAAGTAAATAAGCAGTGCTAGGGGATCTCACGGAATACGTCTGTAGCCCCAAAGTAAATATGTAGTATATGGGGATCTCCCAGAATACGCCTATAGTCCCAAAGTAAATATGCATTGCTGGGGGATCTCCCGGAGTGCGTTCTGCAATGCCAAAATAAATATGCAGCTCAACCAATAAAAATAACAGTTACCGCAATGAAATCTACAGTTTAGGCTAAGTTCAAACCAAGAAAAACTGGAGTTTCACTAAACATGCCGCACAGAGTTCAAATAGACAATTAAAACATGTAGGCATGCTTTCCTAATCTAAACAAGGTAATTACATTTACTAGTGTAGTTTAAACAAGGAAAAACAAGTTATGATTTAGTGAAATATGGAGTTTTACAACAAATAGCCCGCCCACGCACTCGTCATCTCACGTACACGGCGCTCATATATCAAACAGTAACAAAATCCTAAGGGGAAGTTCCCCCATACAAGGTTAGGCAAGCCACTTACCTCGAACCAACATCAAATCAATCTGAAACCACGCTCTTGCCACGAGTATCCAACTCTGAATGGCCCAAATCTAATCAAATCAATTACATAACATAAATATAGCTACGAGTATCTATTTTAACTAATGAATTCGAAGCTAAGGCAATAAAATAGGAACACGCCCAAAATTCCTCCCCGGGCCCGCGACTCAGAATCGAGTAAAAGTTACTAATTAAGAACACCTATTAACTCACAATATCACTCGTACAAAAATCATCTAAATCTGATGCATAAAACCCATTCAAAACTCAGAAATTTGGTTGGGGAACGTTTCCCCCATTTTCCCAACTTTTCCATCCAAATCCGAAATTAAATGGAGAAATGACTATAGATTAACGAAATACAACCCAAAAAAAGTTAGGAATCGTTACCCTTATCTCTGAAAATCCCTCAAGAAATACCCTCGATTATGCCCCTTTCCTGCCCATCGATCTTCGTACCTGCGGGCTATGGGTCACACTCGCCGCACCTGCGGAAAATCCATCCCATATGCGGAAATAACTAAAGGGTCCTGGGTCCGCATATGCGAAAATGGGGCCCTACCTGCGCATACGCGTCTGCAGAGCACTATCCGTACCTTCGGTCTTCATCCGCGCCTGCAAAACATTGGGCGCATTTGCGGGCATCGCAGACGTGGAACATCCTTGCACCTGAGACCCCTGGTCAAGCCTTTTCGTGCCTGCACCTGGTCCTCCGCACGTGCAAGTCCGCACCTGCAGTCTCCACTCCGCAAGTGCGAAACACCAGACACCAGAAATATTTAGCAACTTCCTAAGTCCAAAAATTCTTCCATTAAGAATCTGAAACACACCCGAGGCCCCCGGGACTTCAACCAAACATACCAACCAATCCTAAAACACCATACAGACTTAGTCGAGCCTTCAAAAAATGTTGAACAACATCAAATACACGAATTATGCATGTATTCAAGCCTAAGGATCTTTAAATTTTCCAAATTCTACAAACGACGTCGAAACATATCAAACCTTGTCTGAATGACTCCAAATTTAACACACAAGTAAAAAAATACACTACGAACCTAATCCCACTTCCGGAATTCCATTTCGGGATCGATATCAAAATTTCCACCGCCGACCAAAATTGCCAAAAATCCAACTTTGGTCAATTCAAGCCTAAATCTACTAGGACCTCGAAAACACATTTCGGACGCGCTCCTAAGTCCAAAATCACCTAATGGAGCTAATGGAACCATCAAAATTCAAATCGAGGTCGATACACACAAGTCGATATCCGGTCGACTTTTCCAACTTAAACTCCCAAACAAGAGAATAAGTGTCTCAATTTGTTTCAAAAACTCAACATGAACCCTCCCGGCAACCAAAGTAGCAGAATAAGATATTGGAAAAGCAGTTAATGAGGGATCGAGGCTCTAACTCTCAAAGCGACCGACTGGGTCGTTACACCCTCCCTCTCTGAAAACAATCGTTCGTCCTCGAACGAGTATAAAGACATACCTAAAACTATGAACAGGTGAGGGTAACAACTGCGCATATCCCGCTCAGTCTCCCAAGTCACCTCATCGACCGGCTGACCCCTCCGCTGGACCTTTACTGAAGCAATGTTCTTTGACCTTAGCTCTCTGACCTGCCTATCCAAAATAGCCACTAGCTCTTCAACATAAGATAGATCCTTGTCCAACTGGACTGAGATGAAATCCAATACATGAGTCGGATCACTGTGATACTTTCGGAGCATAGAAACGTGGAATACCGGATGAACTCCTGCTAGGCTGGGAGGTAAGAGAAGCTCATAAGCAACCTCCCCAACACACCGCAATATCTTAAAAGGACCAATGTGCCTCAGGTTCAGCTTTCCCTTCTTCCCGAACCCCACGACACCCTTCATAGGTGTCGGCCACTATATTGGCCTTTCTCGGGTGGTAAAATATAGTTATATCATAGTCTTTAAGTAGCTCCAACGACCTCTGCTGACGCAAATTAAGGTCCTTTTTCTTGAACAGGTGCTGCAAACTCCGGTGATCAGTGTAGATCTAACAAGGGACACTATACAAATAATGACGCTAGATCTTGAAGGCGTGAACAATGGCTACTAACTCAAGAATAGATAGGATAAATCTTCTCATGGACCTTCAACTTTCTGGACGCGTAGGCAATCACCCTACCGTCCTGCATCAATACCGCTCCAAGACTAATCCTCGAGGCATCACAATAGACAGTGTAAGACCCCGAACTTGTAGGCAATACCAAAACTAGGGCTGTAGTCAAAGCTGTCTTGAGCTTCTGAAAGCTCTCCTCACACTCCTAGGCCACCTGAACGGAGCACCCTTCTGGGTCAGCCTTGTCATAGGTGATATAATAGATGAAAACCCCTCAACAAAGCGATGGTAACATCCCGCCAAACCAAGGAAACTGCAGATCTCCGTAGCTAATGATGGTCTAGGCCAACTCTGCAGTGCCTCTACCTTCTTCGGATCTACCTTGATCCTATCACAAGATACTACGTGGCCCAAGAATTCCACTGAATCAAGCCATAATTCACACTTAGAAAATTTTGAATACAATATCTTCTCCCTCAAATCCTGAAGCACAATACTCATGTGTTGCTCATGATCTTCCCAAGACCGGGAATATACCAGAATGTTGTCAATAACACAATGACGAAAGAATCAAGATAAGGCCGGAACACACTATGCATCAAATGCATAAAGGATGTTTGGGCATTGGTCATCCCAAAAGACATGACAAGAAACTCATAATGACCATATCTGGTCCTGAAAGCAGTTTTCGGGATATTCGGCTCATGAATCTTCAACTGATGATAGCCAAAATGTAAGTCAATCTTGGAAAAAACCCTGGAACCCTATAACTAATCAAAAAAATCATTGATGAGAGGCAAAGGATACCTGTTCTTCACTGTAACCTTGTTCAGCTGACGATAATCAATACACACACGCACAAAAACGCCCTTTTTTCTTTACAAACAAGACAGGAGCACCCCAAGGTGACACATTGGGCCTAATGAAACCCTTATCAAGCAACTCCTGCAACTGCTCCTTCAAATCAGAAGGAGCCATACGGTAAGAGGAATAGATATGGGTTGAGTACCCGTAAACAAATCAATGCCAAAATCAATATCTCTGTCGGGCGGCATGCCCGGAAGATCGGCTGTAAATACATCAGGGAAGTCCGTCACTACTGGACTGACTCAACTGTAGGGGTATCAATACTGACATCTCTCACATAGGACAAATACGCATCACATCCCTTCTCAACCATTCGTTGAGCCTTGAGAAATCAACTGAACCTGTGGGGAGTATACTCTAAGGTACTTCTCCACTCTAATCGCGGTAAGCCTGGCATAGCCAGCGTCATGGTCTTAGCGTGACAATCAAGAGTAGCATAATGGGGCGACAACTAGTCCATGCCCAAGATAACATCAAAAACCACCATACTTAGTAATAATAAATCGGCTCTTGTCTCAAACCACTAAGAGCAATCAAACACGACCGATATACACGGTCCACAACAAGAGAATCTCCCACAGGAGTAGATACATAAACAGGGGAACTCAAAGAGTCCCGAGATACCCCAAAATGTGGAGAAAAATAAGAACACACATGAATACGTAGAGCCTGCGTCAAATAATATTGATGCATCTCTATGATAGACGAGGACAATACATGTGATGATAGAATCTGAAGAAACTGCCTCCGAACGGGCTGGAAGGAAATAATACCTGGCTTCGCCTCCCCTTTAGGGCAACCTCGACCTCCCCGCCCTCCACCTCGAGATGCCTGAGTAGGTGGGCCAGTAGCTGGGGCTGGAAGAATGGCCGGAGGACACGGTGGAGCACGTGGCGGCTGAGAAGTCTGAGGAGGTGCACCCCTCCTGAATCTGGGGAAATTCCTAACCATATGACGAGTATCACCTCACTCATAACAACCCCTCGGAGGACGCGGTGCATGAGACAGACTTGAATCTGGCTTGCTGGACTGGCCGGTAATAGCACCTCGAGCAGGAGGCACACTACATATTGGTGGTGCCTAATAAGGATCCTGAGGTCTAGGAGGAGCTGGTTCACCGCTGGCTGCTGGAAGAGCTGAATGAATAGGGCGACTCACAAAACACCTACCATGGCGTGCTGCTAGCACACGAGCTCCTGAAAAATGACTTGTCTCTCGAGACCTTTTGGCCTCTCTCTCCACTTTATCCCAAGCAAACATGCCCTCCACTCTCCTGGAAATAGTCATGGCCTGCTGATAAGTATCTCCATCTCTAACTCCCTAGCCATACTGGTCCGAATACTGGGGTGGAGCCCCTCAATGAAGCAACGTACCCTCTCTCTGACTGTGGAAACCAAAGTCGGTGCATGTCGAGCCAACTCACTGAAACAAAATGCATATTCTGAAATGGTCATACCACGCAGGCGCAGCTGCTCAAATTCTGCGCGCTAGGCATCCCTGAGGCTCTGAGGGACATACTCACGCAAAAACATATCTGAGAACCGAGTCCAAGTGAGTGAGGCTTCCTCGTCCAGACTACTCAGCTCATAGGCACGCCACCACTGATATGCCGCTCCCCTCACCTGAAAAGCGGTGAAAGAAATCCCCCTCGTCTCCACTATGCCCCATGATGCGTAGGATACGATGACACTCCTCAAGAAAACCTGAGCATCATCTGAAGCTAGTCCGCTGAAAGTGGGTGGGTGGTACTTCTTGTACCTCTCAAGTCTAAGCTGCTCTGCCTTAGAAACAGCTACCCTGATCTCGTGCTATACCGCAGCCACTAGGGGCATAGGAATAAATCCTATGGCCTGATCAACCTGGACCCTCTGCTCAGGAGTACGGGGTGCGAGAGTCTGTGCCCCTCCCCAGGCCTGAGATGTGACGGGAGCTATCATAATCAGCCGAGCCTGAGCTAAAGTGCTAAACATGCTCATGAATTTAGCCAAGGTCTCCTGGACGCTGGAGCAGCAATAGGGACCTCTGGTGCCGGCCCTCCAACTATAGATGCTGGGGGCTCTTCTGTTGCAGCTCGCGCAGGTGCTCGAGCTGCACCGCATAGTCGTCCTCTACCCCGACACCGGCCTCTAGCGGCTCTGTCAAGGGGCTCGGGTGCCTGATTGTCGATCCTCCCGATACGTCCTCACCATCTGTGAGAGATAATAGAATAGAAATTTAAGAATTTTGATGTCAATAACTCGCACGACAAGGAAAATCAAAGAAGTATGATTGTTCTTAACAATTACAAAGTCTCCTGAAGATTAGTACGAACATCTCCGCACTGATCTGCGAGACTCTAATAAACAGCTTGTGACTCTCAATTCCTATGAACCTAGAGCTCTGATACCAACTTTTCATGACCCAATTTCTCCGATAGTGAACTATCGTTACGGCACCTAGTCTCTACGGCTAGGAAAGCCTATGATTGCAGAAACGAAAGGAAAACATAAAGATGAAGCCAACAAATGAAATAAATATGCAAAAATAGTGCATATTCAATGATCATCACTCCCAAAACCCGGAATGACGCCAGTCACAAGCTTCTAAGAGTGTCTACTTCTATATACATAAGTGTTTGAATAAAAACATGAGGAATTTCTATACAAGGGGGTAGAAAGGGACTCCGAGATCTGCGGACGCGAGCAGAAGTACCTTGAAGTCTCCTAAAGCAGCAACCACACACTAGAATCGAGGTTGATAGCTCATACCTGGATCTGCACACGGAAAACATATGCAGGGAAGGGCATGAGTACACCATTATGGTACCCAGTAAGTGCCAAACCCAACCTCAATCGAGTAGTGACGAGGTCAGGTCAGGGCCCTACTGCTATAAATATAACGAAATAAGACGGAAAGAAACATCATAGTAAAATAATTACTAAATTTCAACAGTAATAGAAATCAATGATAGTCTACAACTCAGAACACAGTAATAGCAACAGGGGGATCTCTTGGGATACCATACAGTAGTCCCAAAGTAAATATGCAGTATAGGGGGATCTCCTGGAATACATCTGTAGTCCCAAAGTAAATATGCAGTGCTGGGGGATCTCACGAAATATGTTCGTAGTCGTAAAGTAAATATGCACTACGGGGGATCTCACAGAATACGTCTGTAGTCCCAAAGTAAATATGCAGTATAAAGGGATCTCCCGGAATACGTACGTAGTCCCATAGTAAATATGCATTGCTGGGGGATCTCCCGGAGTGCATTCCGTAGTCCCAAAGTAAATATGTAGCTCAACCAATAAACACAACAGTTACGGCAATGAAATCTACAGTTTAGGCTAAGTTCAAACCAAAAAAAACACGAGTTTCACTAAACATGCCGCACAGAGTTCAAATTGACAGTCAAAATACGTAGGCATGCTTTCCTAATCTAAACAAGGTAATTGTATATACTAGCGTAGTTCAAACAAGGAAAAACAGGTTATGACTTAGTGAAAAATGGAGCTTTACAATAAATAGCATGTATACGCACTCGTCACGTCACGTACACGGCTCTTATATATCAAACAGTAACAAAATCCTGAGGGTAAGTTCGCCCACACAAGGTTAGGCAAGCCACTTACCTCGAACAAAGCTCAAATCAATCTGAAACCACGCTCTTGCCACGAGTATCCAACTCCGAATGGCCCAAATCTAATCAAATCAATTACATAACGTAAATATAGCTACGAGTAACTATTTTAGCTAATGAATTCGAAGCTAAGGCAAGAAAATAGGAAAACGCCTAAAAAGACTCCTCGGACCATGACTCGGAATCGGGTAAAAGTTACCAATTAAGAACACCCATTCACTCACGATATCACTCATAAAAAGTCATCTAAATCCGATGTCTAAAACCCATTCAAAACTCAGAAATTCGATTGGGAACTTTTCCCCCATTTTCCCAACTTTTCCATACAAATCCGAAATTAAATAGAGTAAACTACTATATATTAACGAAATACAACCCAAAACAAGTTAGGAATCGTTACCCCAAAGTTTTCTCTGAAAAATCCCTCAAGAAATCACGTTCTCCCGAGCTTAAAAATCAAATTTGTGTGAGATGAACAATACCCTCGATTCTGCCCCTTTTTTGCCCAACGATCTTCGCACCTGCGGGCTATGGGTCGCACCTGCAGAAAATCCCTCGCAGGTGCAGAAATGATTAAAGGGGGATAGGTCAGCATCTACAAAAAGGGGGCCACACCTGCACGTGCGCGCCTGTGGAGCACGTTCTGCATCAGTGATCTTTATCCGCGCCTGCGAAATCTTGGGCGCAACTTCGGGTATCGCAGATGCGGAACATCCTTGCACCTGCAACCCCTAGTCAAGCTTCCAACTTCCGCACCTACACCTGTTCCTCCGCATGTGAGAGTCTGCACCTGCGATCTCCACTCCGCAGGTGCGAAACACCAGACACCAGAAATATTCAGCAACTTCCTAAGTCCAAAAATTCATCTGGTTAAGCATCCAAAAAAAACCTGAGGCCCCCCAGACCTCAACCACACATATCAACCAATCCTAAAACACCATACACACTTATTTGATCCTTCAAACCATGTTGAACAACATCAAAAGCACGAATTATGCACGGATCAAGCCTAAGGAACTTTGAATTTTCCAAATTCTACAAACGACGTCGAAACATATCAAACCTTGTCCAGATGAATCACAATTTTACACACAAGTCAAAAACGACACTACAAACCTACTCCCCACTTCCGGAATTCCATTCCGGTCTCGATATCAAAATTTCCACCGCCGACCAAAATCGCCAAAAATCCAACTTTTGTCAATTCAAGCCTAAATCTACTACGGACTTCCAAAACACATTCCGGACGCGCTCCTAAGTCAAAAATCACCTAACAGAGCTAACAGAATCATAAAAATTCAAATTTGAGGTCGATACACACAAGTCAACATCCGATCGCCTTTTCTAACTTAAACTCTCAAACAAGAGACTAAGTGTCTCAATTCATTTCAAAACTCAACACGAACCCTCCCAGCATCCAAAATAGCAGAATAAGATATGGGAAAAGCAGTTAATGGGGGATTGGGGCTCTAACTCTCAAAATGACCGGCCATGTCGTTACAATACATTATTCGTACTGACATCCTTTTTTTAGGAACACTGCATTCATGCCCGCAGGTATAGATAATTAGTTTGACGAGACCTCATAGTAGACGAGGTTAGAATTCGTGAAGTATCGGTAAGACTCCACCAATTTTGGAGTGCAGCCAAATCTGTAAGTCATCGTGTCAGAGTTTTGCTACATACTTATGGGTAAGCCGGTACCCTATCCCATTTGATGTCGAATAATCTTAGAGGCTTTGTAAAAACAAAGGTTCATTTTGTACAGTATGTCAGAGGCCTTGACGGCACATATGTATTCATGGTTTAAGAACGATGGTTAATTAATACAGCATTTGCCTACTTATAGTTATACATTACGAGTTGTGTCCATGTTGGCCCATTATAGATAAAGAAAAAAAAGTTATAGAGTGGTTCGCTCGGGCCAGCACGGCACCGGGTGCCAGCCACGCCTCCCCGGGTTGGGGCGTGACAGAGTGGTATTAGAGCAAGTCGTGTCCTAGGGAGTCTACAGCAGTTCCTAGTAGAGTCTCACTTATGGGTGTGTTACACACCACACTTATAATTGAGAGGCTATAGGGTATTTAGGAAATGTTACCCTTCTTCTGTTTCCAGATCGTGCCATAGAGCTGAGTCGTAAGAAGTCAGTATGAAGCTTCCGCCGGATTTTGTATCAACCAGAGGTGTAGGTACCATAGTAGAGCTTTATGGCATGGATGTAATTTCCACCTCTGCGGGAGGGAGGTTATGAATGCGATAGAAGATATGATGCGAGGTTGAATGGTATGTAAGGTTAAAGTTGAAAAAGATACGACATACTCAAGTACAAAAGGTTGTGAATAGTCCAGACTTCAGATAGAGGTTGGGTTTTAGATTAGTTTACCGAGGAGACCCTAGCAATTTTTTTATAAATCTATAAGAGTTAACATTCGAGGACGAATGTTTCTAAATAGGGGGAGGATGTTACATCTCGTACTTTTCTACGTTGGATTTGTTATAAGATAATCGACATAAATTCAATGGCAAGACTATTTTTGAGGTTATAAGTGCTTATGATATTTATAACAAGTAATAAGTAAAGTCGTGAAGGTTAGAGGGTACACGAGTTGAAGGAAATGAGGTTGGTCTAATTTTGCTATTTTGGGATAAAATATGGTCCAATCAATAACCGTATTTATGGACTAGTGTCATACAAGGTACCACATGATCATGATAGTAAGGTATATGAAGTATATTAGTATTTAAGTGAATCGAGAACTAGAAATTATTGTGTTAATAATTGGTTAAATGTTGGTATAAAGTCATGGAATATGGAATTAGTTATAATTGGATAAGTGCCATTTGTATGAATCCATGTGGAATCATGAAGATAAGGGAGGCTCGTGATTAATCAACTTTATAAGGATTAAGGTCGCAGCAAGTTGCAAATTCAATATTGACTAGGCAAGTCTTGTAGCTAGGTGGCAAGATTAGGGAGTTTTAATGGCTTAGTCATCAATTTATTGGGGTGGATAACTAATTAAAATGTTTGGATAGGCTTGACTTGATAGGCATCCGAACGTGAAAGCCAAGGAAAGCCCAATAAATGACTTTTATGTCATAGAGCAAAATGGTACATTTAGAAAATTGGTGGATAAGTTAGGTAGGAACATCACCCCCCACGTGGCAACAAGTAAAAATGACTCAAACATCCAAATGGTGACTCTTTGGTTTATGGGATTAGGTGGCGTTTTAGGGGAAATTGTGGGCTGCCGAATGGAATAAAGTTGGCCAAGGGTGGCACCAATGTGCACACGAGTCACAACAAATGGTGTGCCTTGTTTACACGTGACAATGCAAGCCTTTAAGCCTTTATATTATATACTTATTTTGCAATTGGGATATAGAAAGAAGGTTGAATCTTTCCTTCTATTATTAGGGAGTGTCCTACTTTATAAATATAGCAAAAAAATACATCCATGATACTCCATATGTCCAGCAACATGAAATATGCCATGATCATAAGAAGTGCTTAGTTCTTGTTCAAAGATTTAAATGAGAAAAATTTGTTCTTGGAAAGCCCAAGTAAAAGTGTTTGATAAATCCCTTATCAGCAGGGATTTTATTTAGATGATCAACCACATAATACTCTCTCGCTTGCACCTTTCTCCAAAGATCATCCGGGTCGGTTTCAATAAAAAGGCTATTTGGAAGCGGCTTCTTTACTTGTTCCTCCCAAATTCTCGGGCATGTAAACCCTACCAATTCTAGTCATACCTTGTGTTGCACCAGTTTCTTTCATTTTCCCCTTTCCTTTCCTTCTCGCTTCTGCAGCATAGTCCCAGGGTACATCATTAGACTTTAAGTATGGTATGGTTGCTACCGTTCCGGTAAATGGTGTAGTCACTTCTACTTCGAACAGAGTTAGCATGGCTGAGGGCGTTGTTACTTCAACCTCTAATGGAGTTGGTGCGGCTACCTTAAGTTCAATCGGTGACTGTATCTATACCACAATAGGTGTGAGAGTGGTTTTAGGTTTTATAGGATCGTCCCCTTCCCGAATGAGTCCAATTGACCCTTCCAGATCCCATTCTTCATCAGTTTCTATCACATTTACCCCCTCGCCTCTGTTGTCCGGGAGGGGATTATTGCGGACATTAGGTGCAGCCTCTTTTGCCTGTATAACCTTGGTGTTAATTAATGTCTGAATTTTGTCCTTCAAAGTGCGACATTCATCAATAGTATGACCCTTCATGCCCAAGTGGTAAGCACATCTCTTGTTTGGATTGACCCACTGAGAGGAATTTTCCATGGAAACAGCGGGAATGGGAGTAACATAATCGACAGCTTTCAATCTCTCATACAATTGGTCGATGGGCTCGGCAATAGGAGTGTATTGTCTGGGCGATCTACGTTAAAAATTTGGTCTTGTTTTTGGTAATTTTGGCGGGCTGGTATTGAGTGGTATTATGCTGGCTTAGTGTTGTAAGTATGGTAAGGGTGGCGGGCTGTTGATATCTGGAAGGTGAAGGATGATATGTGGGTGGAGGTGTTTGGTATGTGATATGAGACTTCGGACCTTGGGCTACCATCACAGCCCATACTTTCTTCTTTTTAGATATACCCCCCGACTGCAAGGCTTTGTTCGTAGCCTGGAGTGCCTCGAAATTTTTTTTTCGGTTCCGCTCTTAATTCCCTCCTCTATTTTTTCTCCCAATTTGATGATGTGAGAAAACTTATGGTTTTCAATAACCATCAATCTCTCGTAATACTGCGGATCCTGAGCTTGGACAAAGAACTTGTTCATTTTCTCTTCTTCCAACACTGGCCTTACTTTCGCATCCTCTGATATCCAGCAAGTAGCATACTCGCGGAAAGTTTCTGTCGGCTTCTTCTTAAGAATCTTGATATAGAAGACGTCTGGTGCATTCTTTGTATTGAACATGAACCGATCAATAAAATCTGATGCCATACCTACCCAATTAACTCATTTTTTTGGGTTTTCACTGATGTACCAGGATAGGGCGTCTCTAGTGAGGCTCCTCATGAACAGATTCATACTGATTATTTCATCTTTACCAACCCCTACGAGCTTATCACAATATGTCCTTAGATGTACCTTCGAATCACCTGTCCCGCCGAATATTTCGAACTTAGGAGGTTTGTAACCCTATGGTAGTTCTGCGCACATCTGAATACACAAATCCTCATCGTTCAAGCCATCGATGCCCTTACCACCTTAAAAACCTTGTACTCGACTTGTAAGCCTCTTAAGTTCTTCCGCCAAATTCTTGATGAGCAGCTCATTTTCGGCGGATTCCGGTGCATACAGGGTTTGTTGTGAAGTGCGCGGTAGGTTTCCACGTATATGGGGTTACTTTGGTGGACTTTGGGGATTTGGGCGTAGTGGTGATCATTGGCCGAGTTTTGTGGATCAGGAGTAGGTTGTGGTACATTTTGAGGATTGTGGTAGATGGTAGTTTGTGGATACTGGGTCGGATGATGGTGATGTTGTGGAGGAGTTGGTAGTGGTGGAGAAATAGAATTTTTGGGAGGCGTGGTGTATTGATGAGGTGAGGGGGCATTTTGTGGGTGCTGGTTTTGTGTGTTTTCAGGAGGTATTGGGTTTTAGGCGTTTTGTCAGTTGATGTCGGGAACATTTAGGGTAAGGGAAAGGTTTGCCAAGTTATAGACGTGTTCCAGCTCCCCTTGTAATTCCAATATCTTTTGTTCTAACCATAAAACCAAATCAATCTGGGTCGGAGTACTCCAACCCTTTGAAGTTTCGACATTATCTTCATGCGTAGCGTTGTCTTTCCTAATACTACCCATATCGTCCATCTTAGCTTTTTCTCCGTTCTTAGGATCACTTGGAGGAGGAGGAGGTGGTGGAGGACCTCTAGATCTAGTATGATATGCCGATGATGCCAGTATGCACGAACCAACTTTAGGGGATGGGAATAAACAAAGAAAAGAAGAAAAACAAAAGGTAAACAAGTCAATAAGAGGTATTAAAAGGATTTTTGCGGTATTTAAACACATTGCGGGATTATAAATTTGCGTCCTAATTTAGGGACCTCATTGTGCCCGAGGTAGGCCTAGCAACATATAGATTTAGAGAAAACTCAATGCCAATAACTGCGTCATTCCATTAATATGACAAATAGACCAAATCTCTACTAAAATGATAATAATTATAAAGAGTCACTAGTGGCATTTTTTTATTACAATTGAAATCTAAAACGAATCTTGGGAATAAGTAAAAATCATTCCTAATCTACTTGGTCCCAGAGGGGTCTTATCCAAGCTTGACCTTCTTTTCCCCATCAATTAGATTCCCCAGGTCACGCATGTCCAACAGCAGATACGCCCTTACTAGGTGTCCTCCTTCGTTGCCCTCTGCGTTCTGACAATCTGAGATTCTTTTCCTTATTTTTCCCTCAAGTTCCATCAAATCCTGCTCCAAATACTCCAACCTTTCTGTTGACTTAGTAGTGATTCTCCTCCATTCGTTGATTGCTTCCATGTCCACTTTATGTTGTTCCAAATGCCTGGCCTCAGATTTAAAAACCCTTTCACGCAACCTCCTGTATTTGAATGCTTTAGCAGCGTCGTCTATGACCCTATTCCTCAAATCAACCCCTGGCTTGACCTCTCCCGCTATGTCATCGACCAACCATGATGGGTAGCAATACACATGGCCGGCATGATGCTGATCTGGCTCGATGGTATCTTTCTCTACAACAATCTTTTGATGCCACATGTGTTGTGCCTCGAACTTGAATGGAATGGCATTCCCTTGGAAGTCTTCTTTGTAATGAAGCATTTTGGAAACTCGTGGTATAACTTGTTTTCTCCCTGCTTTCCTCATGACTATGATAGGAGCATAAAGATAGATTCCCCTCAATCCAATTAGCACTAGATGAGGAACATCTCTTGTCCTGCTGATGAATTCACTGCTAGGATACCACTAGAACATCCAATGTATCTTCTCATCCGTCAAATTGCTAAGGAAATGAACCCAGCCTACAACATCTTTCGCAATGTGAAAGAATTATAATAAAGCAAGCAAGGGGTAGGGGTAGGGAAATAAATGATGTAGCAAATTTAAAAATGATTTGGAGCAAGTAAAAATGACTAGAAAATAAAGCAAAACACATATTGTAACCAAATTAAGCGAAGATTTGCATATTAAAGAGAAAATAGGGGAAAGGGTGTGCATGTAGCCATAAAAAGGGGAAATGGTAGCGGGATATTCATGTAATATTAAAGAACAAGGAGACACGTTAATCAAATAAGACTAATTCATATAGACCAAGTTCGCTATGGTAAGAGCCTAAAAATATCGGTCGTCATGCTGTGGCGCCCTTTTTATCTCGCGAAATCGGGTTTCGACACGTGACAACTCTTTTAAGGAAGGTTAAAAGAGAGAGCGTCACCTAACGGGTTTGAGGTGCGTTAGGGCACCTATTTGCAGATAACTCTGGTTTAATCAATCTGCATCACCAAAGATCAGTTAAGGGCTCAAATTACCTCGAGGAAAGGTGTTAGGCATTCCTCGAGGTCCATAATTGTGGGTCGCGGCCGAACTCAAATTATATGAATTAGTCAAAAACAAGGGGGAAAGGCAAGAATTTTGGGAAATTATTATCAAAAGTCTACCAATAAACACAAATAATTGACTTTAAGACAAGATGGGGGGTCCTAAGTTTTTTAGCCTAAAGGATCACCCCGTGCAACATAAATAATACTTCGTAACTCCTTCGAGATGGGGTGTTACTCGTATTATTCAGCGGGCACAGACTATCATCTCCTGCTACCCGATTACTATCTTTAAGTTGTTACCTAAGGCGCACTAGTTGATTCTAAGTCGTGCCTATGTGTGCACTACCCGTCCCATGCCTATGGTCCAGGAGGCATTTGGACCTCTATTTTGGATGGTTCTAGACTTAACTTAAGTTGCTCAAAATGATAAAACTAGGCAACATACAAAAAAAGTTGGACTTCATGTAAAGGCAATTAAAGGCTCAAGTTAGCCTCCACACTTAGACAACAAACGCACACAAAATAAATTAGGCGTTTGACAGTTTCAAAATTGAGATGAGTTAAAGTCATTAAGCCCTATAGACATGGTTTCTATGTGACCTTGAGATTCAAACATGCAAGCAGTTTCAAATGCAAAGTGATACCTTATAGACGTTATTTCTGAACAACTATGTATTTTAGGGAATCTGGTATTGCGTACTGATTACTGAAATTACAGATTATAAGTGATTAAACCTATAGACATGGTCTCTAGGTGATTTATGCAGTATTTGGCAGTGATGATCATTGGAAATACTCAGAATTACCCTGTTTGATCCTATAGGCATGCTTTCTAATAGTGGCAGAGCAAAGCAATGAAACAGTGTTTGGAAAGTTCAGTATTACCACTTTAAGGCGAGTGGTATTACCCTATAGGCAGGATTTCTAGCGATTAGCGATTGGAACTGATTTTTATACTTAACTCCTATAGGCATGTCTCCTAAGTGAGAAATTCTAATAACAACAGCGAATTAACCAATCAAAGTCCTATAGGCATGATTTCTAGATGAATGTTGGTATCTGATGAATATGCTGCAATTGTGCAAATTGAGAGATTTATCATTTTATTTCCTATGGGAATGATATCTAACAAAACATATAGAAGCAGAATATCTTTAAAAAATTAAACATGTTCGAGAAAATTAAACACCTATAGGCAGGATTTCTACCCGTTCATGCAAATATTAGAATAAACATATTTTCTCAATTTTACTAACACCCCAATTGTTACTACAACATTATTACATACCCAATGAGTGAAATAAATTACAGCGCTACAAAATAACTATAGTGAGCCTAAGGTAGGCCCAAAGTATACCCAGCCCAGAAAACAATCTTCACAACAGCCCAGAAAACAATCTTCACAACAGCCCAGAAAACAATCTTCACTTACACAAAATAGCCCACATCCAATAACCATATTTAGATCAAAAGTCCCAGAAGAATAGTCGTTTACACAAACCAATTGGTTTAGTCAGTAGGTTGAAAAAAATGGGGGCAGGGGGGGCAGAGTTGAGCAATTAGGACAAAATGAAAAAGAACCTTAGACCCTAGTGTGTTAGAGTTCCTAACGGCTTCAAGAACCCAGGCAGTGCTCACACTAGGGAGGTTGATAGAGGAGACTTAGGGGGGTGGCCTTGGCTTTCAGCCGGCCCAGAATTACACTCATAACAAGAAAAAATCAATAAAAATAGTAAATAAGTAATAGGTTTGGAAAGCATTTGCAAACACTATACGATAATCACATAATGAACTCAATAAGCAAACTAACACATTGGGCATGGTGACATATGATAAGAAACAAAGAGCCTGGGATTGCAAAGTTAACAGGCAAGATATTAGACTAGTAAAACTAAGTAATGCAACCAGTTTAAAGGATCATATTATACCAAACTCAGGATTAAACAGTATAATACAAATAGGATCAAATATCAAAGAGCGCATCAATCAAGGAAGATCAATTTAAAGGATAACATGTTATTAGAGGTACAGATTGGACATGGCAAGAACACATAGAGTGGCAACCATAGTCATAGGAGCATATTACAACTTAGAGTAAAGGTCTTAAATAAGTTAGGGCATGCTAATAACATCAATTAATCACTAGAAGTTCAGAATTAGGCAGAGAACATGGCTTAAACCATATAATCAAGGTAGAGCATTCGAATTATCAACAACACTATTCATTCTTGCCAAACTAACTAAGTTAAGTGCAAAGACATTATTAGGCTAGCAATTATAGGTAGAATCACACATAAAGAGAGTCAGGGAATACATTAAGCCATGCAGTTTCAGGGAATATGCTAATATAATAGAGTAAACATCGTGAGGGTTCAGAAACTAACCAGTGATTGTTCAATACACAAGAAAAAAACAGCAGTAACGACTCAGAGTCTCGAATGTGTCAAGTTCCCAAGGGTTTCAAGAACCCAGGGCAGTGCTCACACCTAAGAGATGGTCAAAAGAGTAGAAATCCAGTGTCCCGGCCAAGAGTCAAACATAGCAGAATAGTAAACAAATACAGAGTAGAAACCTCAGTTTTTTACTGAGAGTATTTAGTGATTTTCTTCGTCTGTCCAAAAAGGGGAAAGGGAATGGGTTTATATAGTGGTAAAATCAGTACATAAATAAGGAAATCCAATCGATCAAACCATAAAAGGAAAGAAGAACACATAAATTAATTAAAATCATAATAGGACAAGAAGCCGGTAAACCCTAGTTTTTTTTAGGAAAAACAAATATTACCGGAATATACACAAAAACAGTAGTATAGGATGAATACAGACACAAATAATACTCAAAATCAGAAAATCGAACCAATTTTTGTTCGATTTGTAGAGATCTAAAAATTCCTAGTTTTAGGGTAATTAAGAATTAACAAAAAATACACAAATATTCGTACTCACAATAGAACAAAGGATGAATATAGATAGAATAGCAGAAAGATCAAGGATCTGAACCGATTTTGGTTCGATCTTGTGGAGATCTGCTTTCCATGTTTAGGAAAGCAGTATAGGAGAGCAACCAGTACTCGGAGAAGGTCATATATGGCAAGTAGTAGTCATAGAATCCCATATTAGACGGGATTATGAGAGGATTTAGGGGGCGGCGGCTAGGGTTCTTAGGAGGGAAAAGAGAGGTGAGGAATATTCGGGCGGTGGACAGAGGAGAATGGGATTAGGGTTGGGTGTTTGGGTAGTTAAAGAGGAGCGTTTGATTTGGTCCGTTGATCGCAGAGATCAACGGCCATGATTAAAAGGTAGTTGGGTCGGGTCATTACAAACGGGTCGAGACCGGGTTAGGGGTTGGGTTAATTTGGTTTGGGCTGGGGTATTTGGGCCAGTGTATTAGGTATTTTGGGTCGTTGTTTGGTCCGAAGATAGGTAGAATTTGGGCTATTATTTAAATACACCAAAATTTATCAAAAATAATTTATAAAAATGCTTAATAAACAAAATAAATTATTATTTATACACTGAAATACTTTAAATAATAACTTTGTATTATAAAAATACAAAAATACTATTTTGACACAAATAATATAAAATGAAGAGCCTTTATGTATGAATATAGGCCATTATTGCAAAATTATACAAATAGCTTAAAATGCTAACGTAATTATATGAATTGAAATAAATATTTGAAACATACATTATAAGTGCAAAATAATGATTTTAGGTAACTAAGTCATCATAAAATAATTTGAAGGGATAATTACTAAATATATATAATTTAAATGCACAAAAATTAATTTAAAGCTCTAAAAATTATAGAAAATTATAGAAAATGCTTGTATAGGTTTTAAAACTAAATATTGATGCAAATATACTATTTTTGAAGTGTGTGTGTGTGTGTATATATATTTTAAAACATGAGGGAAAATTGGGTATCAACATGACTTGCCTAGCAAGTGTAATGTTAGGCGCCATCACAATACCGATAGTGGGAATTTCGGGTCGTGACAATGAATGGATTTGCGGGAACCATTCTAGTGTAGATTCGTTGGTACTAAAGCTGATTATGGAAGGATACTACTGGCCTAGGATGGAAGAAGACACAAAAGCATTCATTCAGAAATGCGACAAATGCCAATGCTATGCACAGTTGGTGCACCAACTGGCAAAACTATTGCATTCGGTGTTTTCCCTAGGTCCATTCATTTAAATAGGGGATAAATATAGTTGGCCCGCTATCGCCGGGTCTCAGAAAGGTAAGATTCCTCTTAATTTTAATTGACTACTTCACTAAATTGGTTGAAGAGGGTCCTTACCAAAAGATCGGCGAGCGCAAAGTGGTCGACTTCCTATGGGACCACATAATCTGCCCATTCGGAATACCGAATGAGATTTCCTGCGACCACGGACCACAGTTCATAGGCTCCAAAGTTAGAAAGTTTCTCAATGGTTTGAACTTCAAGAAGATTACATAACCTCAAAAAGAGGTTAAAACCTGCTAAAGGCAAATGGCCTAAAGAGTTACCAGATGTGCTATGGGCATAGCGGACACCGACAAAATCGAGTACGGGAGAGACACCTTTCTCTCTAGTGTATTGCACAGAAGCACTGATACTGGTGGAAGTAGGGGAACCAACCTTACGGTATTTCAATCAAACGAGGGAGCAAACAATGAGGCGCTGCTGGTGAGGCTGGATATGCTCGATGAACACATGGACTTGACACCCGTGAGGATGATGGCTCAAAAGCAAAGAATGTAAAGGTACTATAATCGAAGACTTGGTTTTGAGGAAGGTGACTCATAACACTCGGGAAATCAACGCAGGGAAGTTGGGTCCAACATATGAAGGTCCCTACCGGGTTTCAATCGTCACTAGTAAGGGCTTGTCCGAACTAAAAAATAAAGATGGAGTCAAGTTGCCTAGCAATCAGAATGTGGCTCACCTCAAATGGTATTACTGTTGATGGATCTCTTCAAAGACTTGATGGATCTCTTCAAAGACTGAAAGTATGTGCTACACACATTTTCTCTTGGACTAGTTTTGGTCCTAATTGAGTTTTTCTGGCAAGGTTTTTAACGAGGAAGCAACGGAAATTATACTGCGAAAGAAGAACCATCGAAAAGATTAAGACCTTTATATGACAACGCATCGAAATGATAAACCACTGTAGGATGGTCAAGTAATCTTTGGATCGATGGCAAGTTCCTAAAGGGAAGCAAAACTTGCCATCGAACCAAAGACTATTTAACCATTCACAAGTGTTTCAACCAACAAAGCAAGACTTTATCTTTTCCAATTCTCATATTTTGCATTCGAACACTGGGGAATAGTATAAAATACGGCAACAAGATTGCCACAGAAATCGGTGATTACGATCCCCGTGAACAGTAATGTTTCATTAGAATAGGAGACTGCATGGCCTGCCCTGTAGAAATAAGTTGTACAAGTTAGCCACTTGTATTGGCAGATTCTTTTTTTTTAGCAAATGAATGCTTATGTACTTTTAAAGATAGAAGGAATAAAATGATGTCCTTTTATTTTTATCTTGTTTCTTATCCAAACAATGAGTTGATTTATCATTTGAAAGTTAACAAAAAACTTCAAATGATTGTGCCAAAATGAACAGGAGACTTCCTCTTCAAGAGCACCTTAAACATAAGAGGGCACTCTCTTATGAAACCCTCATACTAAAGGGGGCATTCCGGAAGGATTCATGCCCAAAATCATAAGCTATCAGATGAAAATATACCCGAAGCTTTGACTAATTCAACGCAAAAAGAATGTATCTTGTACAACACTTAGGCAATAATTGTATTCATTTATAAAAATTCGAAACCCGGTAAAAATTTTGTCATGATTACAAGGTACAAAAAGAAAACAACAAAAGAAAAGACAGAAGAATCAAAGCATTATCACCACCAGGAGAAGGGTCTGTGACCCCCTTCCCCCTGGTGGAAAAGGGCGGATCGGCTGCCGGATCGGAGCCTGGACCTTCATCATCATTCTCTTCAATTTCATCCTCAGTTCCCGTTGCTCAAAGAGGTAGTTGTAGCAGGATGAGCAAGAACACATTCTCGGGCAGTTAGCTCCAATTTTTCGGGCCTTGGCGATGCAATCATCAATATCGACGATGCCCGCTTTGTCCTCTTCCAAGGTTTTTCTCCTTATATAGTACATAGCATATGTCTTCACAAATACAAGGGAATCCTCTTGGTACTGAAGCTCTGCCTTAAGACTGCCAACCTCGGCCTGAAGGTCGTCCCTCTTGGATCTCATTGCATTGAGGCTAATATCAAGATCACGAGTTGTGGATAGATGAATCCAGTTTTGCTCCATGATCTTCTTAAATCTCTCCACCATTCTAGCCCTCTTCTCCTCAACAATATTAGAATCCTCTATTTTGGAGATCAAGCTACCTCCAAATTATTCACTTGTTCTATGGAAGCAGACTCGCGCTCGGCATCAGCAAGCATAGCATCTTGGAGGTCGGCCCACTTAGCCTTAGCCTCTTGAAACTATACATGTAACTAGGTGATTTCTTGGCAGCGGACCATCACTTCCTATTCGCTTTACTGCAACCAGGCTTCAGGCTCGCCCACCACATTAGCTTTTACCTCCAACACCAGGAGGCACAAAACAAGTTGATCATGTTCGGCCAACAGTTGATCTTGTTCAAAGGCAAGTCCCTGCTTATTGAGAATCAATTTTTGCAGGCCCTCGGAATCAAGGAAGTTGGCATGTGCAGAGAATCAAGGTTAGAAATCTCGTTGCTTCAGAAAAACAGAAAACAAATGATAAGAAAGAAAATAGAGTATCGATGTCGCAGTATGCATTGCATTATTCAAAAAACACTCCTCCGAGAGGGAGAGTATTTTCTTCCTATATTTCTTTGATGCAGCGGCTTCAGATAGTTGGCAAGCTCCACCAGCCTGGACAGCAGATGACACTCCTTCGAAACTGAAAGAGTAACACTCCTCCCTCCGGGATATGGGGAAAGGGTGAGTAATTGTGCACCAAATTCCCATGGTCTGTAGATTGGGGAGGATAAGAATTCTTCTCTCGAGCGTCTGAAGGCAGAAGAAGCTCGGAACCTGAGCTCCTGGGACCAGAAATAGAAACAGGGGTCAGATGGCGAGAATCAGCATCCTCTACTATCTCCATTTCACCCCAAGGTGCTTGGACCTCGCCTTCGGCCGGAGTTTGAAGCTCTCGCGGTTGAATATCCGGTTGAGCTGATGAAAATTATTCTCCTTTGAAGGGAAGCTTCTTCATCACTAGCTTCCCCTCATCTTCAATGACTACTATGACCGTGGACGGCTTAGTCGTGGCCTTCTTTATTTTCTTATTGTGAGTCCTATCCGAGGAAGAACGTCTTTATTTGGTTGCTTATTCTCTAGCTGGGGACTCCGAGAGGAAGCACCTTCACCGGAAGCAGATCTGTGGGCACTACTTCTGTCACGACCCAAAATCCTAACTGAAGTCGTGATGGCGCCCAACAGCGGGGTCAAGCAAGCTGACTCTAACATTTACTAAAGGCTCCTTTTTATTAGTTTAAATTCTTTAAACATACACTCAGTTTTTAATAGTTAAAACGTTATTTGACGAGGATAGTTAACCAGGTTTAATCAAAACGGTCATGATGAGAATGAGCCAATATACATATATATACAACCCGTAAATCAAAATAACAACTACGTGTGTGCCAGGAACTAGTGTCACAAGTCCTACAGGCATACTAACAGAATATACAAAACATAATATACAATCCCACTGTCTGAAATGAATAGACGGGAAATAAGCAAAAGAAAACTCCAAGGTGCCGCTGAGAATCGTCAGGAGAAGCAGCTCACCGTGAAGTCGGGCCCAACTGAGATTAGAATTGAGATCCGGTCAGATAACCAGATGCACCAGCCTCAGAAACTGTACAATTAAGTACAGAAGTGCAGCATGAGTAAATAAACAAATATGTACCCAGTGAGTATCCCACCTAACCTCGAAGAGGTAGTGACGAGAGGTAGACGTGATACTTACTAGGGTCAACATTTTTAAATAACATAATTTAATAGGAACTAGGCA